>JABCMI010000113.1:501765-675544 GCA_026261945.1 Hirschfeldia incana
TACCATATTAAAAAAAATTCCAAAAATATAAATTGACATTAAATGTAATATATGAGTTATTGCCATATTTTGAAAAGTTTAATAAAAAAATAAATTAATATTAAATGTAACTGTTCATATTATATTTTTTGGAAAATATGTCATCTTTTGTAGTAGTCATTGTGAGGGACTAAACTCACCCTAGGATTTTAGGTTAGGTAAAAGAAGGTACAGGAAGATTCGTGGGCTGAATCCCGTAAAGAGCTTTAGGAATGAATATATGCTTTATTGATGATTTGAATGAAGAATGTTACAAGAAATGTAAAGTGAACGATTACAGATAAAATGAGAGAGACAATATAATTGGTGTGAAATAGGGTTGAATCACGTGATCTTCAGTTAGTCTTCGACCTCTTCTTTAAATAACCTTGGACTTCTCTTCGTTGTATTCAACTGATCTCCGAGATCTCCTCCGTTTGTTAAGGAATTCGTAACAGCTCCTTTTTGACCAGGTCCTGCGCTTCTTCTGTTGTGGTGTGAGCTTCCTCTTCGTCGTGACCTCTTCGAAGACTGCCCTTAGCTTCCAGCTTCTGGCTCCGTATTGAGCCTTAGCTAAGGTTGCCGATATGTATTGGGCTTCATCTCGGCCCAATACCTGTTTAGGTTTTGATATCAGCTAATGGGCCATATTTGAGCCCCAACAGTTGCTCCCAAGCTTTCGAGATAAGATCTCCTTTCTTGGAAGCTTAACCTAAAGCCACCGAACCTCAATCTTACTGTTGAGATAATGATTACGGAGTATCTTCGTAGAAGATATTATTCGCCTGATCTGACGGTTGAGATTTCTCTTGGCGAAATCACGGTTTGGATGAAAGAAGTTTCGAAATATTTGTTCTGATACCCGAGACTGGATGTGATATAAAGTGGTGAGCATTAACTGCCACGCTCCATATTCTCCACGCCTCCACTCGGTTTCCAAGGTAACTCCTCCTCCACTCCTTTATTTTTACTACGTTTGTTTTTATATTTTTTTTTTTTACTTTCATCTTTCGATTTCACCATTGATCCTCTGCGTTTTTCTTAGAATCCTCAACTCCTAAGAGATCTAGTTAGCTTACTCCCCCCCACTCCCCTTACAATCCTTTCGATTTCCTTACCCCTCTTTTTAATGGCTCCTCCGAAAGAAGGTTCCGGCGAAACCGAAATTTCTCCCTCTGGTAAACGTTTAATGAAGGTTAAGCAAGAAATCGATGAGAAGATGAAAAGAGATAAGAAGAAAGACTCAATCGCGGCGAGGGTCTCTAAGCGAATGAAGAAGAAGGATAGTTCTGGCGGGAGCGCCTCCTTGGGGTCTCACTCGCCTTCTCTGTTGAAGAGCCAAGAGGTCGTTAACCTCATGGTTCAAGCTCATGGTCAGAAGGAGTTGGCTAGGGCTTGTTCTCCCGATGAAACCCCTGAAACCGCCCCAGAGGGTTGGTTTTGCATTCACGAGAAGTACATCTCTAAATGCCACCTCAGGTTTCCTCTTCCGGACCTCTTGCTCGATCTCCTTGATCACTACCAACTGGCCCTCTCTCAGCTTTGTCCCTCAGTTATCCGGGTGATAAATGGTTTCATCACTAGGGCTAAAGAGGAAGGGGTCGCTATTGGGCTTACCGAACTGATGAGCCTCTATACGATCAAGGAGAGCTCAAACAGAGACGACGGTAGTGGAACCTACTACCTTCCTTGTCGTCCTAGGCTTGGTCTTTTCAAGTTCTCTGGTAGCAATGATGATTGGAGGAAAAAGTACTTTTACGTCAAGATTGATCCCACGACAGTTCCCGTGGGTCGTGCTCTCTCGGTCGTTTGGACCGATGTGTCTGGTTAGGATTTTTAGGAACCTGCCTTGTTTTCACTGAATTATTGTTGTTCACTGAACTCTTGCTTTCATGTGCAGATATCGAAGATCCTCCTAAAATCACTGATAAGCAGTCCAGGGCTCTCTTTCGGAAATTGCATCAAAGTTCTAACGCTTGGTCATCTTTCACTACTTCTTGCATTGGATCAGCAAGGTTCTCAGAGCGATACAACACCAGGTTCCTTGACCCGATTCCAGCTGAAGTTTTAGAAGGTAGTTTCCGGAATTTTTATATCTAGATCCGTTTCTGGAGGTAGCTAAAAAGCTTTCGTTTGTTTAGTTTGTGAAGGTCCTAACGTGGTATCGATTTCGACTGGAGCTAGCTGTTCCGAGACCGAAAAGACTCAAGCTCCCAAAATGAGGCCTTCTTTCCGTACCAGGAACAAACCCGCTGCTACTGCTGGTGCTTCTCGAGGTAGCGATAAGACCCAAGGAGGGACCTTCCTTAACACGTTGAAGGATGCCCTTGATGATGGGTCCTCTGTTCCCGTTAGGGACATCAACCCAGTCGAAACCGGAGCTCAAGATGTTGCTCCTGGTCCTGAGATCCCGCCGGTTGAAGCTAATCCTCAAGCTGCTAGAGATCCCCTCGAAGTTGAGCCTCCGAGAGACAAGAGGTCTCAGACTGATGTGGGAGATAGGCCCACCAGGTCCTCTTCCTCGTCTTCGCGGGGTGGGACCGTTGGTTGGAGCTTCACCCACTCTAAGCCGGGATCGATCTTAGATGACCCTTGGGGGTTGGCAACTATTATGAGGCATTTGAAGATGGTATGATGCTCCATGCCTTCAGTCAACAGTTTAACCAATAAGGAGGGATACGTCGAGATAGCTCACCACCTGGGTCAGGTACGTAGTTTTGAGTTTTTCCCGGTTTCTCCCTTTTAGGTTTATGCTTTTTGAGACTTTAATAACTTTCTTTTTATTTTTGTAGCTAGCTGGAGCCATCAACATGGCTCAGCTGAAGTTCGGGGAGACCGTGCGTGGTGCTCCTACTGCTGCAGATTTAGCTCAGGCTACTGAGTTGTTCAGATCCACCAAGATGGAGCTCGACCAGGCTCGTGCTCGAGTCACCAAGCTCGAAGCTGAAGTTGGAAGGCTTGGTCTGAAGGCTGATACTCAGCAGGGGAAGATCGAAAGTCAGGCTATCGACATTCAGGTGAAGAACAAGAAGATCAATGACTTGGAGGCTGCTCGCAAGATAGCTGAGCATCAGGTTCAAGAGATGATCGTCTCGTCTCAAGACAGCCAAAGGAACAAGGAGGCTGAGGTGAGGCTTGCCGTCAGGAGAGGAAAAAAGGAGGTTGCTGATGCTTACAACAAGATCCTGACTTCCGTGAAGGATAAGTTTGCCAAGAAGAAGGATGAGACCGATGCTCTGATCTATGCTCAGGAGCTTCAGGCGAACACTGAGCTCTTGAAGGATATACTGTCAAAAGAGATCGAGAATGCTGAGGAGGAGTACAACCGTTTGATGACTTTGATCCCAGGCGCAGCTGCCGCTTGCGAGAAGGCTCAAGTCTCCGATTTCTCAGTTAGCAAGCTCCCCATTCCTCAGTTCTCAGAGAGCTCAGGTACTTTCGAGATCAATAGGTTTAATCCGACATTTTCCGGAGAATATGGTTCTAACTTGGGTTCGATACCCAGTCGAAGCAAACCCGGAAGGTGTCAATCAAGAGGCTGAAGTGGAGGTTCCTTCCAAGGATGGTGATCTTATCGGGGAGGATAAGGACGCTGAGGCTGGTCCTGGAACCGAGGAACGTTAAGAGCTGATGCTCTATTGTTTTAAAGACTTTTTCGTCCAAGGGGCTTGTATCTGTTTTTCAAGACTTGTAGCCTGAGGAGGCTTTTAAACCTTTATCCGTTTTATGCTTAGGATCTTTGCTAGCCTGGGGAGGCTTTTAAAACCTTGTTTAATTTTAAACTTGCTCGTTTCGGATTTTTGCCTTTTGCTTTAGTCACCGAATATGGTATCTATTCATAGTGAGGTTCTCGTTTAGCCTGAGGTTTTAAGGGACCTGATTTGTTTTGTAGGCTCGCGTAGAACCAAATTGGTTTATCGAGTTTCAAATTTCCTTGAAGGATTTCAAGACCTTTCATTTTGTTGAGGTTTTTAAGACCTTAGGAATTTGTTAAGGATTTTAAGACATTTGTCTTTGGTAGGGATTTTAAGACCTTAGGAGTTATTAAGGATTTTAAGACCTTAGGATCTTTATATACACATAAAGAAGACCACAAATCTCTCCCACCTATGCCACATAGGATGCCACGCTGGAAATTATATCCATGTGGTGATGCCACCTATGATCCTCACCGTTTCACTTAAATCATTAATCAATCGAGTTGGGCCTGTAATTGAAGCCCATCTGCACTTCTCCCTTCTGAAACCTAATCGTCTACCTTCTTAGTTTTCTCCGTCTCCTTTCCCGCACGGCGCAACCGTTGAGCTTCGTAACGGCGTTTCGGTCTCTGTTCTTCACCTTTGGATCGTTACAAATCAACTTAACCCCCAGACGATACACGTTTTCTTCATTCATCGGCTTTAAGAGATGTTAACTCCACCAACACGGATCCAGCACGACGTCACATTCAATGATAAAAGGGTTAGCCTTCTACCCTTGAATATCATCCTCATAGTTTGTGATTCTCCAGAAACCAAAGGAAATTCTCAATCACAATGGCTAACTCGACTGTTCTTCTTGGTGATTTGAAGGCTGGTCACTTCTCTGCCTTTGTTAAGCCATGTCTGCTCGGATTCTGGGAGGTCAGAAGGTGGATATCTAAACCTTTTTCTGGGTTTGAGGTACTTTAACATCTCTCACACCTATGCCACATAGGATGCCAGGCTGGAAATTATATCCATGTGGTGATGCCACCTATGATCCTCACCGTTTCACTTAAATCATTAATCAATCGAGTTGGGCCTGTAATTGAAGCCCATCTGCACTTTTCCCTTCTGAAACCTAATCGTCTACCTTCTTAGTTTTCTCCGTCTCCTTTCCCGCACGGCGCAACCGTTGAGCTTCGTAACGGCGTTTCGGTCTCTGTTCTTCACCTTTGGATCGTTACAAATCAACTTAACCCCCAGACGATACACGTTTTCTTCATTCATCGGCTTTAAGAGATGTTAACTCCACCAACACGGATCCAGCACGACGTCACATTCAATGATAAAAGGGTTAGCCTTCTACCCTTGAATATCATCCTCACAGTTTGTGATTCTCCAGAAACCAAAGGAAATTCTCAATCACAATGGCTAACTCGACTGTTCTTCTTGGTGATTTAAAGGCTGGTCACTTCTCTGCCTTTGTTAAGCCATGTCTGCTCGGATTCTGGGAGACCAGAAGGTGGATATCTAAAACTTTTTCTGGGTTTCAGGTACTTTAACATCTCTCACACCTATGCCACATAAGATGCCAGGCTGGAAATTATATCCATGTGGTGATGCCACCTATGATCCTCACCATTTCACTTAAATCATTAATCAATCAAGTTGGGCCTGTAATTGAAGCCCATCTGCACTTCTCCCTTCTGAAACCTAATCGTCTACCTTCTTAGTTTTCTCCGTCTCCTTTCCCGCACGGCGGAACCGTTGAGCTTCGTAACGGTGTTTCGGTCTCTGTTCTTCACCTTTGGATCGTTACAAATCAACTTAACCCCCAGACGATACACGTTTTCTTCATTCATCGGCTTTAAGAGATGTTAACTCCACCAACACGGATCCAGCACGACGTCACATTCAATGATAAAAGGGTTAGCCTTCTACCCTTGAATATCATCCTCACAGTTTGTGATTCTCCAGAAACCAAAGGAAATTCTCAATCACAATGGCTAACTCGACTGTTCTTCTTGGTGATTTGAAGGCTGGTCACTTCTCTGCCTTTGTTAAGCCATGTCTGCTCGGATTCTGGGAGGCCAGAAGGTGGATATCTAAAACTTTTTCTGGGTTTCAGGTACTTTAACATCAACGCCAGTCGCTTGGTAATGTCTTTAGTATTTATGTTTCTGTTTGTGACTCTTTAATTTCTGTTTTAGTCGTGCTCTTTTGTTTCTTTTATTTTATCTGGGTTCAAAACACTGAGACCAAATATTTAATATATTAAAAAAATTGTGATTAATTATGTGTTATAATATTTCAGTTGATCTTTGGAGCTTCGGCTGTGTTCTCTCTGAGATTCTACCCAGAAGACCACTTCATGAAGGAAGGACCTAGGTAAGAAACAGACCAAAACAATATGCAAATTTACTCATTCCAGATTGAAGTTTTTTGATGACTTTTGTGTGTGGGTTTGTTCTCTGTAGATTGAACAACCACCAAATGAAGAATTATGGGAGAAGAACCAGCTTCGTTGTCAAACTAAGATGTTTAGACCACAACATCAGTATGAAGGTTGTCTGAGTTAAAGTTTTCAGGAGTTTCTGAATAAAGCGGCTCATCTTCAGAGGAATTTATCATCTAATCCATCCGGAGCTGCCTCCTTTGCTCTCAAGTAAAAGGTATAGAAAGAACCCTAAACTTTAGTCAAATATCCAATGATACAACAGTCGTGTAGTATATATATTTATATTTTTAAGCTGACAATGTTTTCCTATGTTATCACATGTGTTGAGAGGTTTTAATATTTGTCTTGCAGGGGAAGGGTTGGTATGAAGAAAAGAACTAACTTGGTATCCAAGAAGGGAAAATCACTACAACAATCAAAGAGCCTAAACGCCTAAAAAGTCACAAACCCAACATGTATGTAAAAGAAAATTCAGCAACCTATCGTCATCTATATTTATTGTATAAAGCTGTAAATAGGAATAAACTAATGCTTCAAAACCATGGTTCTTCATTTGTAGTTTGGTACATTTCTTTCACAGGAAGTATAAAAGGAAGCCGAGACAGAAATCGCTCTTCTAGAGTGATACCGGAGACAAGAGTATAAAGTTAAAACTGAGAGATAGAACTACCATTAGTTTTAGCGAGTCATACACTTCTCACCATATGTATATAACAAATTTGTCCCAGTCTTGTGTTATGTTCTACTGTGAAGTTTAATTTGTGATATTATTCCTGCTAGAAAGAAAAAAATGAGCACAAGTGAAAGAAGAAAAGTTTTTAAAACAAAGAGGAGAAGGAACAACTACAACTTACAAAGAAACAAAGTCTGAACATAGTCGTACTGAAACTCCAAAATTAGATCAAGAACTCAAAATTTATAACAAGAGAAAAAGGTTCACCGTTATCGAACTACGGTGTAGAGAGGAGAATATTTCTCCTTAAATACAATATTTTTTTCAATTTGTTCCTTCACTTTTACAAGTAACAAAATGTAGTCGGCCATAATGAAAAATATTTAGCTGCGAGATTAGATGGTCTTTGATTAGATTTTTTTTTTAAACATTGATTTTAAAGGTAGAATAAGACTACAACTTCAAACTGAAAAGAGCACATATGAGTTTCATACTAAAAATCTAGCAAACAATTTACAAACGTAAATCTAAAACACAAACCGCAAAATCATATAAAAAGTAACATTTTAAATCACAAGTAAAGTATATCCCGCCCGTAGGGCGGACCGACCCTAGTTTGTTAAGTATTTTAAGACCTTAGTTATTGTTAAGGATTTTAAGACCTTATGATTTGTTAAGGATTTTAAGACCTTAGTTACTGTTAAGGATTTTAAGACTTTAGGTTCAGGATTTTGGGGACCTGACTTGGTTTGAAGGTTTTAGGGACCTTAGAAGTCGTTAAGGGTTTTGAGACCTTAGGTTCAGGTTTCTAGAGACCTGAATGTGTTCGTAGTTGTTAATGAGCTTAAGTCCCGATTTTGGGAGACCTGAATTCTCTTAGAAAGTTTTATGACCTTTGATGTTGAAGTGTAGAATTAATCGTTTCATTGATAATAGATTACAAATGATACATGATTCGAATTGATCATACAGCAACTGCTTTTGGGCTATGTATTTTTGGTAACGCATGCCCCCTTTGCTTAGGTGAGAAGATTGATGAGAAGAGGTTGGGGCTGCACTCGTGACGGAGTTACCTACGTACCCAGTCAAGGGATCAAGCAAAAGGTAGTTCAGGGGATTTGGGTACCTAATGCTAATATCTCTTGAGGTTCGTGGCATTCCACGATAGGATTTCAGGTGCCCCGGTTCGTACCTTCTTGAGCTAGTAGACTCCGGGTCGTACTATGTGGATAATTCGATTGGGGCCTTCCCAGTTGGCTCCTAATTTTCCAGCTCCTGGTTCTTTAGTTCCTTCGAACACCTTTCTAAGTACTAGGTCCCCTACAGCGAATTGTCGGGGCCTTACTTTGGAATTATAGAGTCGTGTCATTGCGTGCTGATAATTTTGAATGCGGAGCATGGCTTGGTCTCGTCTTTCCTCGATCAAGTCGAGGCTGTCCATTAGGAGCTGGTTATTAGCTGCGGGATTCGAGGTGCAGAGTTCCCGGCGGAGGCTACCCGCGGTGGTTTCTGCTGGGACGACAGCTTCCATTCTGTAAGCTAAGGAGAAGGGTGTTGGGGAAAAATATCCAAGGCCTAAGTTTTCTCCAGCCTCCGAAGGGATCCTCGATTTCCAGATTTACCTCCGAAGAAGGACCCAGGGTCCGACCCCTGCCTGGGTCCAACCCCTGCCTCTGAGTAAAAAGGAAAATCTCAAGATAAAGGTAAACATCCATATTTCTCATAATATGGATGAATTTCCTTTAATCCAAGAGAAGAAAGATGAAGTTTCCCAAGATATCAACCGCCTTTAATAAAATTGGAAATATTCTATTATCCAAAGATATATTGAATATTTCCAAATCTTGGAGAGGAGGCACGACCTATACTATAAATATAGGATTAATAAACCCTAGAAAGGGGAGAGACGTTCAGAGACAGAGAAGGAAAAGGCTACAGCCGCCTAGGCAATATTCGAGACCGAAAAGATCTTCCCCCTCAAGAAGCATACGACTAACCGATCCCGACAACATCTAGGAGCTAGATGCAGCTTTATATCCATAGATGCATGTCTGCTAAAGGAAGAACACGTCCAGACAGAGAGAACAAGTTCTACAGCCGCCCATGCAATATCTCCAACCGCGAGGACTGCATTCATCGATGCGCTTACATCCGACGAATCCCTGCAATTCCCACCAACAGGATGGTGTTCTAAGCTTACTACAACATGTCCGTATATCAGCATATTGGCTCAGGCCACGTCCTCCTCTCTGTCAGCAAAGAGATCCCCTGAAGCATACTAGCACTCCATGAAGCATATCGAAGCTTCATGCTCATTACAGCATCCCGACGATCCCGTCATCTATTCTGATCATGTGCCTTCTACAATAGACGACTCCTATCAACTACAAAGCCATGTGCTCCCATCAGGCAACGCGCCTCCATCAGGCTCCACGTCTCCATAAGGCTACGTGTCTCCACAAGGCCATGTGCCCACCAAGGTCACGTGCCCACTAGGCCACGTGCCCACTAGGCCACGTGCCCATCTAGGCTACGCACCCACTATGTATGAACTACGAATGGCTTGATCCCCTTCCGAGGGGTGTTGGGGTCAAAATCGGTCAAGACGAAATCGATATCCGAAAAGTTCGGACAAAATACGAAAGATGTTAGAGAAGCATTAAGAGAATAAGTTTCATTCTAGAAAACTCGGGAAAATGTTAAGACATTCCGAAATCAACGATTAGAAACATTCTCTACACGATAAAATCTCCGGGAAGTAAAAAGAACGCGAAAACTCGCACGAGCCGGAAGAAACGAGCGACGATCCTGGATTGCCTCTAGGCGCCGGGCGCCTAGCGCCCGTGCTGCCTCTAGGCGCCGGGCGCCTAGCGCCCGTGCTGCCTCTAGGCGCCGGGCGCCTAGCGCCCGTGCTTGCCTCTAGTCGCCGGGCGCCTAGCGCCCGTGCTGCCTCTAGGCGCCGGGCGCCTAGCGCCCGTGCTGCCTCTAGGCGCCGGGCGCCTAGCGCCCGTGCTTGCCTCTAGGCGCCGGGCGCCTAGCGCCCGTGCTGCCTCTAGGCGCCGGGCGCCTAGCGCCCGTGCTTGCCTCTAGGCGCCGGGCGCCTAGCGCCCGTGCTGCCTCTAGGCGCCGGGCGCCTTGCGCCCGTGCTTGCCTCTAGGCGCCGGGCGCCTAGCGCCCGTGCTGCCTCTAGGCGCCGGGCGCCTAGCGCCCGTGCTGCCTCTAGGCGCCGGGCGCCTAGCGCCCGTGCTTGCCTCTAGGCGCCGGGCGCCTAGCGCCCGTGCTTGCCTCTAGGCGCCGGGCGCCTAGCGCCCGTGCTGCCTCTAGGCGCCGGGCGCCTAGCGCCCGTGCTTGCCTCTAGGCACCGGGCGCCTAGCGCCCGTGCTGCCTCTAGGCGCCGGGCGCCTAGCGCCCGTGTTGCCTCTAGGCGCCGGGCGCCTAGCGCCCGCGTTGCCTCTAGGCGCCGGGCGCCTAGCGCCCGTGCTTGCCTCTAGGCGCCGGGCGCCTAGCGTCATGCTAAGTTCGAGTTATCGGACAGCTAGTCTTCGTGCGTAAGTTCCGAGTTCTCAAACCGCCAGAAATCGAAGTTTTGCAACTTTCTTAAATCCCGCAAACCAAACTCCTTTTCTTCCTCCTGGCCTTCGGAAAACCCGTAAGACGTCAACAGATAGGAGAACTTCGTAGAAAGCGGCAACGGTTATCTAAAAACACCATTTGCCACGTAAAAGAATCGAAGATCTTCCGAAAAACCCAATGACCAAGTAGGAACGTTCTCTCGAGGAAATCGTAAAAATAGCGGAAATCCGAGATACGGCCCAACGGAGACCGGACATGATCGGATAACCATTTTTACGATTTTTTAAAAAAAGATAGATACGACTGTTTGCGATTATCTTCCCAAAACAGGATAAATGTCAAACTTCCAAAAAGATAAACATCAATTTTCCGAAAAGATAAATGTCAACTTTCCGATAAACATGAAGGCCGACGAAAATGGAAAAAGCCCAGCTCGCGCCGGCCCGTCAGGAATAGACCGTCATATGGGGAGTATATAAGCAAGTCTGGGAGCAGAAGGAAGGGGATCCGAAAATCAGAAGGCAAACTACTCTCAGAGCAATTTAGAACTTAGGCTTTATTTCCTTCTTAGCGAGCTGCGACTCAATTAGGTTAGATCTAGGATTTCAAGACTAGCGACGATCGACAGCTCTTACGGCCGCGATCTCGACCTATTGTTCCAACGCTCTCCGCGAATTTCGGAAATAAAATTCTTTCTTTTTGCTCTCTTATTTTACGTACTTACTTTCAACTTAGCCTCCTTTTAACTTTGTCGTGCGTGGCCCAGCAGATAGCCGGGATCCTCGGGGAAAACTAGGTCAACTTAGTTTTCCTACGTTTTAAACTTAACTAAAATCGACGGTGCGAATTTCGGTTCCCACAGTTTGGCGCTAGAAGGAGGGGGATCACGGAATTATCTTTCTCGCAACTACGCACGCCCAGTTAAGCATGTCTGCTAACGCGGAAAAAGACAAGCAAACGCACGACGGACCAGCCGCCGATGCCAACGCTGAGAAGACTCCCGCTGGAAACGTATCGACGGTCACTGCTGAGGCAAACACCGCGATGCTAGACCAGGTGAAGGAACTGTTCGCCACCGCCCAGAAACGGTCGGAAGAACAAGAGAAGCTAATGGCTTCGCTCGCTAAACAGGTCAGCACCTTAACAGCGAAAAGCAAACTCCCGCGCGGATCCACCAAGGTGAGGCGTGTCAGGAGACTCGACTTCGGAACTTCCGGAGACAAAGAAAAAGACGCCCCGAGAGAATCCCCGGAACTCAGCCCTGACGATACCACTCCGGCGGGGCAGAAGAAAACGACGGATAACCTTCCACCTCCCGCGAGGGAAAACGAAGGAATCGACGTCGAAAGAATCAATCTGGATATCAGCGACCAGTCGGATCCGTCCGACGAAGACGCCGACGTCCACCACAGAAGGACCCGAAGTCAATCGGCTCGACTTGCGGCAGCCTTCGAGAAACCGATGACGGAAGAGGAGGAAGACCTCTACTGGTCAGAGCAAGAGAGGCTAGCCGAAGACCAGACCCGGGCCTATCGCAGCCAGCGTAGACAGAGAAGCGCAAGTGGCGCCAATGAGATCCACGATCTACGCGAATACATCGCGAAGACTGCAGCCGAGGTGAAAGCGGTAAAATCGCAGATTCACCACGCAACCAGTACTGCTCCCGAGATCGACCTGCTCCTCGAAGAATCGAGGAAGACTCCATTCACGTCTCGAATTACGGACGCACGAGTCTCGGATCTCGGGAAAATAAAGCTTCCCACCTACGACGGAACCACAGACCCGAAGGCACACCTGCAATCCTTTCAGATTGCGATGGCCAGGTCTAAACTTCCAGAGCGAGAAAAAGACGTCGGCTGCTGTCTCTTGTTCGTCGAGAACCTCAGAGGTGCTGCGCTCGAGTGGTTCTCACGCTTGAAAAGAAACTCCATCGGAAGCTTTCGCCAGCTAGCTTCAGCCTTTCTGAAGCAGTTTTCCATGTTCATGGACAGGGAAACTTCCGATGTAGATCTTTGGAGCCTCATTCAGAAGGAAGACGAGCCGCTCCGCGACTACATAAAGAGGTTCAAACTCGTAATGTCCAGGGTAACAGGTCTCAGCGACAGAGTCGCCATCGACGCCCTAAGGAAAAACCTCTGGTACAAGTCGAAATTCCGAAAGTGGATTTCTCTGGAAAGACCACGCACCATCCAGGACACTCTCCACAAAGCGACGGACTTCATCATCATGGAGGAAGAGATGAAAGTCCTGGCGCAAAAGCACGGGCCGCAGAAAGCGCCCGGTAAGAAGAAAACCTCACGTAACGACAAGTACGTCCATCACGAGGGGGAAGACGTCCAAGGCGAGCATAATTACGCCGTCAACTCCGAGCAAGGGAGGACCGCCGGAAACACTTGGACGTGGAACTCGTACAAGGACAACTCCAGCTGCGAGTTCCACCAGACGAGAGGTCACTCAACCGCTAATTGCAAAGTTCTCGGCGCTAGACTCATTACAAAGCTGCTCGCCGGCGAACTAGCAACGGTGAAAAGCGTGAAAGACCTGCTTTTAGATTCCGATCGTCCGCCAAAGACCGACGGAGCTAATCCCGAGAATAACGCTCCTGGAACTCAATCGGGTGAAAAACGCGGACGAAGGCAGGATGGCGAAGGAAACAACAGCAATCGCCAGAGGATCAACATGATCATCGGCGGATCGCACTTCTACCAGGACTCAGTTTCGTCGATCAAAGCCTATGGACGAAAAGCCGAAACGAGTCCCGGATGGTGCCCAGAAGACGACGTCCCCAATCACGCGATCATCTTCGAGGAACAAGATACGGCCGGACTCGACAAACCTCACTACGATCCTTTGGTCATCGACTTGGTGATCCAAGATCTCGAAGTCGGCCGCATCCTCATCGACACGGGAAGCACGGTCAACATCATGTTCCGCGATACCCTCCAAAGGATGAACATACCCCTCGGAGAAGTCATCCCAGAACCGAGACCGTTGACTGGATTCTCGGGCGTCACTTCCATGACCCTCGGAAAGATTAGACTCCCAGTCATGGCGAAAGAGGTCACAAAGATCGTCGAATTCGCAGTAGTGGATAACCCGGCTATCTACAACGCCATAATGGGGACTCCTTGGATAAACGCCATGAAAGCAGTCCCATCCACTTACCATCTTAGCGTCAAGTTTCCAACACCAACTGGAACGGCGGTAATTTGGGGAAGCCAAAAACAATCGCGACTTTGCTTCCTGGCTGAACATAAATTGCGCAGCAATCGGAACGCCCCAGCGGCTAACCTGAAGCGAATTAAGAAGCATCCGAATATCTCTGAGAACTCGGCAAAGGACGACTCGGATTCGTCCAAAAAGGCCACGACCCAGGATGATAAGCCAATCCTTGAGTCCATCGCCGACAAAACGGATGATCCAACTCCTGACACGGCCACCGACTTAGCTAAGACAGTCGAAACGCCGGAAGTCGTAGAGTAATAACATCCGCGATATAAGCAGAACTACGAGATGGCTTGATCCTCGCAAGAGGTACGTAGGCAGCTCGTCGAAACCCGACGAGTTCAGCTATCCCCCTCACCAAAAAAGGGGGGGAGATGGGAACGAATAATCTTTCACTCCCGCAAAAATATTCTCTACATGTATTCGACATCCTCGAAGCTTTTTACAGTCTTAATTTCAAAATTACTTATCAAAAGCACCAATATTACGGAAAACGAAAATCGTATCTTTAAGGAATGCGAGACGTCGCAAGTTCCTGACCAGTTTCGATTCTCTACTCTCCTCCAACAAATTCTGTCGATCAGTCTTTCCGCGACTTTAAAAACCTTATTTCCGTCGATTGGCCCCGACGGAAAAACATAGAAACGTTTCACTTAAATCAAATTCGTAGTCTGGCTTCCAACGAAGTCCTTTCACATCCGACAAGGATATCATAGCGCGCTATACAAGAAATCCAAATTTTGGTTAGCTCTTCGTAAAGGAAGTAGCTCGACTCGTACCCAAACGAATCATATAAGCCGATAAGCACTTCGCGGATTCTAGAACGGTACAAGTCAGGTCGAAATCGCAAACAAGCAAAACGAAAAGCCGATTAGTCATCGCATAGCTTCAGCCGAAATTAGACCTAGGTCTTGCCCTAAACCCAGCCTTGTTGGTATCTAAAACATCTCATAGGCATAAGTATCCAGCATACGAGATCCCAAAACTTGCCTCTTATCGCTTACAAACCTAACGTTTGCTACAAAGTAACCCGCAGGTTAAGCGACAAAAAAGAGCTCGAATACGAAGTGACTACGCGTATTCAAAGTCCTCTACACTTGGCGAAAGTATAAATCAAAACGCATGATTCATAAAAACATTCATAAAAGGGATTCAAAGGCCACCGACGGCCGATCCCGAAAAGCATAAAGTCACGCAACCCCCTAAGGGTCGCAACACATACAAACAGCCCCACTTGGCTTACTGCAAATTATAATCAAATGCAAGACAATCAGAAAAAGTTATATCAAACGAGGAATCAGGCTGGTCGACCTCCTCGCCCCCGTCGCCTGCATTCGCGTCTGCGCCGGCATCCGCTGTATCTTACGAGACTTGAATAGGATTCCACAATTCCCGGATTCTTCCTTCGATCGGAGGAACGGAGGATTCGGCGTTGGCACATACTCTCATCGAACCATCCATCGCGGCAAGTTCGCTGGAAAGCGAGAAACCCTCACGCTGTACCTGGTGAAGAGTACCCACCGAACCGCGACACTCGCGAAAGTCACCTACGAAATCCTGAGCCTCTTTGTACGCCTCGAATTCGGTAGAAAAGATTTCCGCCCGTCGATTCATTTCGGCGGCGGCTCTTCTCCGTCCTCTCCTCTCTGCACGGACGAGGGCTCGAGCCTGGACCTCGGCTTGCCGACGGTTTCGCTCCTCAACCTCCAACCGATACTTGGCAAACTCCCTTTCGGTCTCCTCCGCTTTGAAGCAGGCCAATCGAGCAGTACGGAAACTTCCGTCGATTGACGCATTCCATACTCTCACGGCCTGCAAAAATAAAAAAAAAATCAAGGTCAAACGAAAGGATAGGAAGAGTTTGCTTAAGTGTCGAAAACAAACCTCGTTAACCAAACGAGTGCCTTCCGCTGTCACCTTGTCCCTCTCCTCGTTGTCCAAGGACTCGTCACGGGTAAAAGCCGGGGGGAGCTCATCAAAGAAGTCATTTGGAGGAGGGTTCGGACCGGAAGCACCCCCGCTCTCTGCGACAAAGTCGGGATCGTACCTCGATGGTTCGTTGTTTTCCGACGAGGCCTCGAAAGCAATCCCTTTGCCCTTCGAAGATTTCCCCCTCCGCCTCGAGGGAGCAAACACGAAGGATCCATCATTGATGAGAGGTCGCGTACCGCCTCGCGATCGGTGAAGCGCGACCGCCTTCCGAATCCGATCGAGATCAAAAGAATCCCAGGAACAGGCCCTCACCCTGAATATGTCTCTCTTGACAGTAAGATCGGAAGGGATGTGCGTGAGACACCTATTCTCTACAATAAGAAAAACGTGCACATGCATTCAAGGTTCGCCTTTAGATTTCTAAAATAAAAAAAATGATAAATAAAAAAAATTGCGATAATCTTACCACGTCGGTACAACCATTCCGTCGGGAATAGATGAAGGAAGCTCTCCTCGACAGACTCTCCATCTATCCTCACGAAAAAGAAACGTTTAACGAAGTCCTTAGCATGCGAGGTAAGCCCAGAAATTACCGAGTGACCAGTCCTCGATTTCATGGCAAATATTCCATTGGTTCTCACGCTCTTGGAAAGCCACAGCCCTTCAAAGTCCGAAAGGCTAAGATCCATCCCTAACTCGTAACTTAGAATCAAAACGCCAAGCCAGCTCTCTAGAGCCGGCACATTCAACTGGCTGATCGAGAGTCCGAAACGATCGAGAGCTTGGACGATGACCCCAGGGATCGGGAACCATAATCGACATTGTGTCAGGAACGCTTCATAGCAAGTAAAGTAACCCTCTGGAGGACACTCCGGACTCTCGTCCCCAAGGGGAATGCGAAACACGACTTTCTCCGGAACGTTATAGAACTTTCGAAGAATCTCAAGATACTCGGGAGATACCTCGCTCGGCGAATCAGCTTCCACACGTGCCTTCACAGGGCGCCGGGGAATCGGAATCACAGGAAGAGGGGGATCGGAACCAAAGACGGCGTCACAGTACGCGTTCCTCTCGACCTCCGAAACCTCAGGCTTCGGAGCTTCCTCCTCGGCGTGTAAACTGCCCGAAGCAGAGCGAGACTGTCTCCTCGAAGGTTTTGACCTTGAAGTCATTCTTTTCTTGAAAATAGAGAGAGAATCTTTGAGGGAGAAATTGACTTAGGATTCTTGGGTGAAGTAAGAATGGTAAAGGATTCACAAGCCTTTATAGGCATGAAATTTTACTATTTACCCCGACCTTCGGCACGATTTCGTCTCCATACTTTCCTCACGAACCATACAGCAAGCTAGGACCTACGACCGCTACGGCTCCTAGCTAGCTGGGGGGCTAACTGTTGGGGTCAAAATCGGTCAAGACGAAATCGATATCCGAAAAGTTCGGACAAAATACGAAAGATGTTAGAGAAGCATTAAGAGAATAAGTTTCATTCTAGAAAACTCGGGAAAATGTTAAGACATTCCGAAATCAACGATTAGAAACATTCTCTACACGATAAAATCTCCGGGAAGTAAAAAGAACGCGAAAACTCGCACGAGCCGGAAGAAACGAGCGACGATCCTGGATTGCCTCTAGGCGCCGGGCGCCTAGCGCCCGTGCTGCCTCTAGGTGCCGGGCGCCTAGCGCCCGTGCTGCCTCTAGGCGCCGGGCGCCTAGCGCCCGTGCTTGCCTCTAGGCGCCGGGCGCCTAGCGCCCGTGCTGCCTCTAGGCGCCGGGCGCCTAGCGCCCGTGCTGCCTCTAGGCGCCGGGCGCCTAGCGCCCGTGCTTGCCTCTAGGCGCCGGGCGCCTAGCGCCCGTGCTGCCTCTAGGCGACGGGCGCCTAGCGCCCGTGCTTGCCTCTAGGCGCCGGGCGCCTAGCGCCCGTGCTGCCTCTAGGCGCCGGGCGCCTAGCGCCCGTGCTTGCCTCTAGGCGCCGGGCGCCTAGCGCCCGTGCTGCCTCTAGGCGCCGGGCGCCTAGCGCCCGTGCTTGCCTCTAGGCGCCGGGCGCCTAGCGCCCGTGCTGCCTCTAGGCGCCGGGCGCCTAGCGCCCGTGCTTGCCTCTAGGCGCCGGGCGCCTAGCGCCCATGCTGCCTCTAGGCGCCGGGCGCCTAGCGCCCGTGCTCGCCTCTAGGCGCCGGGTGCCTAGCGCCCGTGCTCGCCTCTAGGCGCCGGGCGCCTAGCGCCCGTGCTCGCCTCTAGGCGCCGGGCGCCTAGCGCCCGTGCTCGCCTCTAGGCGCCGGGCGCCTAGCGCCCGTGCTCGCCTCTAGGCGCCGGGCGCCTAGCGCCCGTGCTCGCCTCTAGGCGCCGGGCGCCTAGCGCCCGTGCTGCCTCTAGGCGCCGGGCGCCTAGCGCCCGTGCTGCCTCTAGGCGCCGGGCGCCTAGCGCCCGTGCTGCCTCTAGGCGCCGGGCGCCTAGCGCCCGTGCTGCCTCTAGGCGCCGGGCGCCTAGCGCCCGTGCTTGCCTCTAGGCGCCGGGCGCCTAGCGCCCGTGCTGCCTCTAGGCGCGCCTAGCGCCCGTGCTGCCTCTAGGCGCCGGGCGCCTAGCGCCCGTGCTGGCCTCTAGGCGCCGGGCGCCTAGCGCCCGTGCTTGCCTCTAGGCGCCGGGCGCCTAGCGCCCGTGCTGCCTCTAGGCGACGGGCGCCTAGCGCCCGTGCTTGCCTCTAGGCGCCGGGCGCCTAGCGCCCGTGCTGCCTCTAGGCGCCGGGCGCCTAGCGCCCGTGCTGCCTCTAGGCGCCGGGCGCCTAGCGCCCGTGCTTGCCTCTAGGCGCCGGGCGCCTAGCGCCCGTGCTGCCTCTAGGCGCCGGGCGCCTAGCGCCCGTGCTGCCTCTAGGCGCCGGGCGCCTAGCGCCCGTGCTGCCTCTAGGCGCCGGGCGCCTAGCGCCCGTGCTTGCCTCTAGGCGCCGGGCGCCTAGCGCCCGTGCTGCCTCTAGGCGCCGGGCGCCTAGCGCCCGTGTTGCCTCTAGGCGCCGGGCGCCTAGCGCCCGCGTTGCCTCTAGGCGCCGGGCGCCTAGCGCCCGTGCTTGCCTCTAGGCGCCGGGCGCCTAGCGTCATGCTAAGTTCGAGTTATCGGACAGCTAGTCTTCGTGCGTAAGTTCCGAGTTCTCAAACCGCCAGAAATCGAAGTTTTGCAACTTTCTTAAATCCCGCAAACCAAACTCCTTTTCTTCCTCCTGGCCTTCGGAAAACCCGTAAGACGTCAACGGATAGGAGAACTTCGTAGAAAGCGGCAACGGTTATCTAAAAACACCATTTGCCACGTAAAAGAATCGAAGATCTTCCGAAAAACCCAATGACCAAGTAGGAACGTTCTCTCGAGGAAATCGTAAAAATAGCGGAAATCCGAGATACGGCCCAACGGAGACCGGACATGATCGGATAACCATTTTTACGATTTTTTAAAAAAAGATAGATACGACTGTTTGCGATTATCTTCCCAAAACAGGATAAATGTCAAACTTCCAAAAAGATAAACATCAATTTTCCGAAAAGATAAATGTCAACTTTCCGATAAACATGAAGGCCGACGAAAATGGAAAAAGCCCAGCTCGCGCCGGCCCGTCAGGAATAGACCGTCATATGGGGAGTATATAAGCAAGTCTGGGAGCAGAAGGAAGGGGATCCGAAAATCAGAAGGCAAACTACTCTCAGAGCAATTTAGAACTTAGGCTTTATTTCCTTCTTAGCGAGCTGCGACTCAATTAGGTTAGATCTAGGATTTCAAGACTAGCGACGATCGACAGCTCTTACGGCCGCGATCTCGACCTATTGTTCCAACGCTCTCCGCGAATTTCGGAAATAAAATTCTTTCTTTTTGCTCTCTTATTTTACGTACTTACTTTCAACTTAGCCTCCTTTTAACTTTGTCGTGCGTGGCCCAGCAGATAGCCGGGATCCTCGGGGAAAACTAGGTCAACTTAGTTTTCCTACGTTTTAAACTTAACTAAAATCGACGGTGCGAATTTCGGTTCCCACAAGGGGTACGTAGGCAATCCCCACTGTGGGATGCAGCTATAAATCCCCAATCCTTCCATGGTTCCATGATTTGGAACCTAGGAGATATCTTCAGAACCATGAACCATCTTCTATATATCATGAAGACCTTGCAGCCTTCATTACCGACCTTGCGGCCCTCATCATAGACCCTGGGGCCCTTGCCACAGATAGGCATCCCTTGCCTAATGACCAATATCCATTGCTAGAACGAAGACCTTGACGATTATACTGGCCCATACCGTTATGGCAGTATCCTAAAAGCATAATCTCTTGGTTCATCATCCACTGAAGCAGGAGAAAGCACTACGACTACTTGTCTCCTTCCTCCTATCATTCCATAGGCTGAGCACGAATCGCTTGTACCAGAAAATACCCTAACAGTTTGGCGCTAGAGGGAGGGGCAGTCCTAAACTACGTGACGATGGTGATAGGTAGAAGGGATATTCCATTTATTCCTGCAAAAAGTCTCCATCCCAGCCACCCGGGGGCAAGGAACAACTTCTTCTCATCGCATCTGTGGCCCACATGGCTGGAAACAACTCTCCTACAAAGGACGACGCTATGATAACAGCAGCAGCAAGGTTATATGAAGGAACCACCTATGAGATCCTGCTATTCCATGCATATCTCGGATCTAAACCACAAATCAGTCTCCTATGGTCTCTGGTCCTTGCTGGTTCCAAGTCCTAACCAAAGACCCGAACTCTACAGTCTTTGGGCCTTGCTGGTTCCAGGTCCCAACCAAAGATCCGACCTCTACAGTCTTTGGTCCTCGCTGATTCCAGGTCCCAACCAAGAATCAAATCCTTTTAGTCTCTGGTCTTAGCTAGTTCCGGACCTTAAATCCAAGCAGACTCCTGCAACCTTTGGATTCGACGATCCCGAGTAGGAGCAGTCCTCATCAACATCAAATATTGACGTGCAACCTACTAGAAACAATCAAGCGGGATCTAGACCCCAGGAACGCATCCACGATCATAACTCCATCCCATGTGACGAGGGGAAAGGTACTCAAGAAGGGCACAACGCCTTCCATCCGAGTTGACACATTGACAAATCTCAAAGGAAGAGCCAGAAGAAGAGTTCCCACGAATACTGCATGCATACCGTGCGACCACTAAGAGGTAACAATGGAACCATCTTTCTTTCTAGGTTCTAGCATCTAGGTGGTAGTATAGCTAGAGAACTCCCTTTAAGTATTCGGTGAATTCCATGGAGTTCCTACGGAAAAGCTACGAACCAACCAAAAGCATGTGGAACCATGCCCAAGTGCCGGGAAAACCGCCGCTTTGCCTCCTGCCAAGGATCCAGAGGAAAAGCTAGTTCAACATCACAGCTTGATGGTCGTCGTATCCTCCACTCATTCAGAACCGTGTAAAAGAAGTAGGATAACTCCCGTTCCCGCTACTCTTCAGCCAAAGGAGACATCCGAACTTCCAGGTCCTGGATCCCAGCTTCCAGATTCTGGACTCAGGTCCTAATCTAGGTTACGGGTCTACAGCTGTTCACCTTACAAGAAAGCAAGCTCCGATCACCTTACTACCTCTTTTCCTGGTGATGTACCCTGATGTACTTTTAAAGGAAGCTAAAGCCACGTGCCTCTCTAAATTTTCAAGGGCCACATGTCTTCTGGAACCTCTAACGGAAGACACGATCGCAAGGAAAGCTGTGGCAGAGCGTTAACCCAAGGGGAAAAACTCATCAACAAATCTCGTTGGCCTGCCCATAACAAGGAGGATCCAAGACAAAGCGACAAGTCGTTAAGTGACATCCAGAAAACGCTGAGAGTGACTCATCCAAGTGGGAGCAGTGAGCAGCTAGGAGAAGTCACAACACGACACCTACAAAACGAGGAGATCCAACGAATAGGAGCAAAGCAATACGCACGAAAGGTCAACAGCAGGAAGGGATTAACCACGTCCTAATCTGCAGTAAAAGACGCTTATCCATGCAAGGAAGCATTCCCAGCTGGATAAACCTCTGCTATCCAAACGAAGGATCCTGCTTCGGAGCGGTCCATTCCTACCTCGGGTCAATTTTTGCCCAGGTCCCAGCTATCCAAGCTCAAAGACGACTCAATATTTCTACTTCACCTCTAAACCTCCGGATTTGAAGAAGATACGTCCTACCGCATCCGGTCTCCGAAGAATATTCGCCATAGCTTCCGGGCTCCAAAAGAGCGAATTCCACAACTTATGAGTTCCAGGGGGATGAAGCCCACAAACCCCCATGTTTCAAGAGGAAGAATCCCATAACCCACAAGCTCCAAGAGGATACCTCCATAGTCATCGGGTTTCGAGAAGGACCAGGTTTCGAACGTTTTCATAAAAGGTGACATGTGCAGTCTCAACTATATCCTGCATCCATCCAACATCGAGAGAGGTCCAACTCCAGTGGACAGAGCGTGATGCTGTGTTAAGTCAATACAGCCTCCGGGCTTGAAAAAGCAGAACAAGAGTTAAACTATGAGGCATATAAGAATCCCGTACAGTCCCCGGGTCCTTAAATGCAAAACCCGAAAACCTCCGAAGCCAATGCAGTTACAAAGGAGAATCAGCAAGAGCTACGAGTTCCCATTCAACATATCTCGATCCCTCAACAACTCCTCCTGCCCAGGATCAGGGTACGTCCCCAAAAGACTAAGCAAAGAGAGAGGAAAACATAAGCATGAGAGTATTGCTTCCCTAGAATGTATGCCTTTCAGAGGATCATTCTCCAGCCAGTATCCAATCATTGGGGGCATAAGCAAAGACATACATACCGAGAATTCCCACTTCCGAGAGGGGCAGCAGGTCACCTGCATCAGATTCCAACAGATACCAGTGATCTTTGCCAGCCGAACAACAAGACTACTTGAAGGCCACGTTCCACCAAGGCCTTACACCAATAAAGGAGCTCGTCACCCCCATAAATGAGAGAATAAGGTCTCCGTTCCTCCAAAGATCTTGCTACTGGTCCAAGAACCCTGTATCCAGCGGATGAATGTCAACGCTCACCGAAGCGTCATCAAGTCCGTCTCCATCAAACCCTACATCACTAGGAGAGACCTACATGGGACCTGAGAGAAAATCTACTCGTTGTGGGAACCGAAATTCGCACTGTCGATTTTGATAAGTAAAAACGGAGGAAAGCCAAGTTAACCCGACTTTCTCTGAAGGCCCGGATTCTCTGCGACAGCCAACGAAAAGTGACCGAACAAGTGCGGAAGATATGGAAAGATAACAAAAGACGAAAATCGTACAAAAAGGGTTTTGTTAAGAGTTGGGACTGGACCTTGAGAAAGGCTGCCTACGTACCCCTTTCGAGGATCAAGTCGGACGTAGTTCAGTTAGAAAGATGTGGGAACCGAAATTCGCACTGTCGATTTTAGTTAAGTTTTATCGAAGGAAAACTAAGTAAACCTAGTTTTCCCTGAAGGCTCGGATTCTCTGCGACAACCAAACAAAATTGATAAAAAGAAAATAATGCGGAAAAGTTGCGCTAAGGCGTTTATTAAACTGATGGTAAGATGAATACAATATTCTTCCGAAAAAATAGGAAGTAGAGATACGCTGAAGAGGAAACAACGGAAATATAGGAGACAAGACGTTCTAAGTCTTGCTCCGCTAGTCTAGCCTCCTAAGTCCTAAGTTCCCTAAGCTAGCAGGAATCTCTCTAAAACCCTAGATTTCGGATCTGGTCTCTCTCTCGGTGATTTTCGCTCTGCCCTCCTTTGTCTTCCTAAGCTCCTTTATATACTCCTTCCTATGACGGTCTATTCTCCTCCTGGCCGCAAGGCGGGCTTTTTCCATTTTCGTCGACCTTCATGTTTATCTTCGGGAAACTTGACATTTATCCTTCTGGAAACTTAGGATTTATTTTGTTGCGTAAATCGCCGTACCTATCTTAGATAATCGTAAACGGGTTGTCCGATCGCGTTTGGTCCCTTTCGGGCCGTTTCGAGGACTTCCGCTGTTTTTTACGATTTCTTCGGAAGATCTCCAATCCTTCGTAGAGTTGAGATGTGTGGTGTCTTAGATAACCATCATCGTTTCGTATGAACGATTTAAGATCTTTCTTTCCGTTGATATCTTACGAGTTTCCGAAGTGTTATCGACGGTTTTTAATTCAGAGTAAGAACGGGAGCTTTGTATGCGGAATCCTAATGATTCATTCCGCGAGGACTTGGGAAGGACTCAAGGCGCAGATTACTGACGGTCGGGGCCTAGAACTCGTGCACGGAAGATTGTCGCTCGAGGACCCGAGGCAGTACGGGCGCTAGGCGCCCGGCGCCTAGAGGCAGCACGGGCGCTAGGCGCCCGGCGCCTAGAGGCTGCTTCGGGCGCTAGGCGCCCGGCGCCTAGAGGCAGCACGGGCGCTAGGCGCCCGGCGCCTAGAGGCTGCTTCGGGCGCTAGGCGCCCGGCGCCTAGAGGCAGCACGGGCGCTAGGCGCCCGGCGCCTAGAGGCGAGCACGGGCGCTAGGCGCCCGGCGCCTAGAGGCGAGCACGGGCGCTAGGCGCCCGGCGCCTAGAGGCAAGCACGGGCGCTAGGCGCCCGGCGCCTAGAGGCGAGCACGGGCGCTAGGCGCCCGGCGCCTAGAGGCGAGCACGGGCGCTAGGCACCCGGCGCCTAGAGGCAAGCACGGGCGCTAGGCGCCCGGCGCCTAGAGGCAAACACGGGCGCTAGGCGCCCGGCGCCTAGAGGCAAGCACGGGCGCTAGGCGCCCGGCGCCTAGAGGCAAGCACGGGCGCTAGGCGCCCGGCGCCTAGAGGCAAGCACGGGCGCTAGGCGCCCGGCGCCTAGAGGCAAGCACGGGCGCTAGGCGCCCGGCGCCTAGAGGCAGCTCGGGCGCTAGGCGCCCGGCGCCTAGAGGCAGCACGGGCGCTAGGCGCCCGGCGCCTAGGGGCAGGCTGCGGTCTGCTTGTTTCCTTCAGTTTGCGGGTGTTCGTATGTATTCTTCGGAGGATTTTTCGTACGACAAATAGTCTTAGCCGTTGATTTCGAGATAACCGTTTTTGACCCCAACAGTTAGCCCCCCAGCGTGGAAGACGCGAGAGCGATTTTGCGCGCGGAAGATCTCATGTTTGAAAAATCGAAATTTTCGGCTATGAATATTTTATTCCGAAAAATCCCACTATCCTTTGATTTCTTATAAGTAGTACTCCACCCCCTCTCATTTCTCACCCACCTTTCCCTTCTCAATTCTTAGAAAGTATGGCTTCCTCTCTAAACGAAAAGAAAGATTCCGACGTCGAAATGAGCGAGGCCAACCAAGTCTCGCCGGCGCGAGAGGTTCCTGCCCTTACGCAGACGTTTGTTGAGGGGTTCAGTTCTTTTCAGGAGAAGATGGAGCGACGCCGTGCCTTGATGGAGTCCAGCGTGGCCGGTCCTAGTGCTTCTTCCGTTCCGACTCCTGGACCCGACGTTGTTTTAGCTCCAGATTCCGCGGTTTCGGTTCCTGAGAATGCTGTCGCTCCAGCTTCAATCTCTACGATTCCGGCTCCTGAATCCGATATCCCTCTACTTGCCGGAGAAACTGTTGTTCCGGAGCAAGCACCCGTCGTCCAGGCTCGCCCAGAAGGCTCTTCTTTGGCGCCGATACTGGTTTCAGAGGATGCGGTGGAAGTCATGCCTCCCCCTCCAGAAAAGAAGAGGGAGATCGTTCTAGGACTTCCCGCATCCAGTGCTGTCCCATCATCGAAGGGACGTTCGAGAGCTGGAGCTACCGGATCAGTGAAGAGGAAAAGGTGTGCCAAGAGCGAGGAAGGAGAAGTTTCGGCAAAACTATCGCACCACCGCTCTAAGGTTTTTTCGTGAGACTCCCTTCCCTTTCATTGATTCTTTGGATTCTCATATTTCTTTCGTGCGATCAGTTTGTGTCGTTGATCGACGGGATGCTTGGAGATTGCGGATTGGAGGTCACACGTTTGTCCCAGGAGCTGGATTCGTCGCGAGAGGCCTTGAAGCGTACCGAGGCTGTGCTTCAATCGATCGAGAGTACTCATGCCGCCCAGATATCGACGCTCGAAGCTCGGATCAGCGATCTCGAACGTGACTTGGGAAAGACTGTGAGCTCGCTGCTCAAGGCGAAGGAGGAAAAGAAGAGCAAGTCCTCGGAGGTCCGACGTCTCAGGAGGAGGATTCAGCGCTTCGAGGAGACGGGAGCCTGCACTACGACGGAGCTTACCGACCCGTCATCCTCGGCTGCCCTGGTTCCGGACTCGGAGATTCCAGAGGTCCAGGGTACCGGACTTGTCGCGGACAAAGGCGGTGAGGAGGTCGGTGCGGGCGATGGCGAGGCTGCTCTTGCTTCGGGTGAGTCGGAGGACGAAGGCGGCGTTCCGGAGGACGCCTAGGTTGATCAATCCCTTGAAGGGATTTTTATTTTGATTGTATTTCGGCCGTTGGTTGGCTATTATGTATGATTTCGGGACTGGCCGTTGGTGGCTTTGAATCCCTGCCCTTTTAGGGCATTGTAATGAACTTGCTATTTGCGTTTAAGAAATATTTTGTGTTTAGAACTTCTGTTTGTCGAAGTTAGAGGGGTAGGATATGAGTTGTCGTCTCATTCCTGCCTCCCTGATGATCACCGAATCTGTTGCTTGTATAAAGCGAGATTTTCCTGCGGTTTACGACTTACGCGAAAATTCGTGGAGACGCACAGACTCGAGTGAAGAGACAAGTTTTGGGATCTCGCGTCGTTGACGCTTTGCCTGTGAGATGTTAGGATACCAGCAAGGCTGGGTTTAGGGCAAGACCTAGGTTTACTCTCAGACTAAGGCTGTGCGATGACAAATCGGCTTTCGTTTTGCCTGTTTGTGATTTTAACCTGATTCGTACCGTTTTAAAATCCGCGAAGTGGTATCGGCTTATATGATTTGTCTGGGCACGAATCGAGCTACTTCCTTTACGAAGTGCTGAACCAAATTTGGAGTTTTTGTATAGCGCGCTATGGGATCCTTGTCGGATGTAAAAGAGCCTACCCTTAGGTGGCTTGTCTGTTTAGGACGTTAGAGTTCGTTTGTTGTGATCAGCAACAACGATATGATGCCGCTTAGAAGGCGTATGAAGGTTTTATTCGAAAAACGAATGTTCAGGCACGAAGCGACGTCTCGCAGTGCTTTGAAGTTTGTTTTTCTTATGCCATAAAGGACTATGGGCTTTTTAGGAATCGCGGAGCGTTTCCGGATGGTAATTTATGATGTATTTAGTGGATACTGGATCCGTTGTTGAGGCTGTTAAGCGATTTGATTGTGGAAAGTTTTCGAAAGTTAGATTTTTTCCGAAAATTGTTGGAGTGTACGAGTGCACGCACCCCACTCCCCCCCTTTTAAATCGGGGGGATAGCTGAACCCGCCGGTTGGCGGGTTGCCTACGTACCTCTTTCGAGGATCAAGCCACCTCGTAGTTCTGTTATCCACGTTTTATGTTCTAGTGGTAGTATTTCTTGAGATGCATCGCATTCCAAGTTCTCGGGATTTTTACGTCTTGCATGTTTGCGATTTGATACGAACCTGGTCGGACGACTTTTATGATTTTGTATGGTCCTTCCCAGTTCGCTCCCAGTTTTCCTGCGTTTCGTTCAGCAGTGTTTTGGAAGACTTTACGTAAAACCAGATCTCCTTCTTTGAATCTGCGATGGCGTACGTTCGCGTTGTAGTACCTTGCGGCGGCTTGCTGATAATTTTGGATCCGGATGAGGGCTTGGTGGCGACGCTCGTTGACGAGATCAAGATTATCTAGCAGCATGGCGTTGTTCAGGTCTTCCCGTTCGGGAAGAAACCTTCCCCGTACGCCGGGGAATTCGACTTCCGCCGGAATCATGCATTCTGCTCCGTAAACGAGAGCGAAGGGAGTTTCCCCCGTTGCTCGTCTTGGAGTGGTTCGATGAGACCAAAGGACTCCTTCGAGTTCTTCCACCCATCGTCCTTTCTTGGCTTCTAAGCGCTTCTTGAGTCCGTCCAGGACGGTTTTGTTTATGGTTTCAGCCTGTCCGTTGCACTGCGGGTATCTGGGAGTTGACTTGTTAAGTCGTATTTTCCATTTCTCGCAGAACGCCTCGAATCGTGTGGAAATAAACTGAGACCTGTTGTCCGTTACGATTTCGTATGGGACGCCGTGTCTGGTTATGATGTTTTTCCAGACGAAATTCTCGACTTGTACGTCCTTGATGCTCGCGTAGGACTCTGCTTCCACCCATTTCGAAAAGAAGTCTGTGAGGACCAGTAGGAAACATTTCTGTTTTGATTTGTGTAGAGGTCCGACGATATCCATTGACCATCGCATGAATTGGTACGGAGATGAGATAGAGGAGAGGATTTCTGCGGGTTGATGAATTGTCGGAGCGTGCCGCTGACACTTCTCGCATTTCCGAGCGAACTTCTCGCAATCCTTTACCATAGTGGGCCAATAGAAACCGTGGCGTTTTATTTTCGTTGCGAGAGATCTTCCGCCGGAGTGGTTTCCGCACGATCCGGAGTGAATCTCTTCCATGATTTTTCTCGCTTTCTTTCCTTCTGCGCAAGTCATGAGAGGTCCGGAGAATCGCCATTTGTAGATTTCGCCTTCCACGGTTACGTATCGTGCTGCCTGGACTTTGATTTTCCGGGCTGCCCATTTTTCCGCGGGTAAGGTGCCGTCTACGATGTAGGCTCTGATAGGTTCTTGCCAGGGAGCGTCGCAGCCGTAGTCTGTTTGGTCTGCGTCGTCTTCCGGCTCGTCTTCGTTTTCTTCGGCGCCTTCGATCTGTGCTCTGATCAGGTTGGCGATTACCGGTGGTCCGATGCTCGGGTGCTCGATGAATTCGACGGGGATTATTCTTTTAAGCCCCGGATCTGAGCTTGAGGCTAGAGCAGCTAAAGCGTCGGCCTGGACGTTTTCCGAGCGGGGAATCCTGGTTAGTGCAAATTGCTGAAAATCGTTGGCCAAGTCTTGGACGACCTTCAGATATGCGTTCATCCTTTCGTCCCTTGCTTCGTATTCTCCGCTGAATTGATTTGCGACTAACTGAGAGTCGCAGTAAGCGTGAATATTTTGAATCTTCAGCCCGTGGGCTAGTCGTAGGCCAGCAATTAGCGCCTCGTACTCTGCTTCGTTGTTTGACGCGTGAAAATCCAAGCGGAATGATTGCTCGAGGATTTCCCCCGTTGGTGAAGTGAGTCGGATCCCGATTCCGGATCCTTGCTTGGATGAGGATCCGTCGACATAGAGATCCCACGTTGCACCAGGCTCTTTGTTAGTTAAATCTGCCGTGAGTAATTCTACCAGGAAGTCCGCGAGTACCTGCGATTTCGTGCAGGTTTTTGGTCGATATTCGATATCGTACTCGCTTAGTTCGATTGCCCACTTCGCGAGTCTACCGGACTGGCTTGGACTGTGTAGAACCGTCCGTAGCGGGAAAGTGGTAAGTACCACGATGGTATGAGATTGGAAATATGGTCTAAGTTTTCTCGCCGAGGTTATAACGGCGAGTGCCAACTTTTCCATTAGCGGATACCGAGTTTCGGCATCCAGCAACGTTTTACTAATGTAAAAGACCGGCTTCTGTTCTCCGAATTCTTCTTGAATCAGAACGCCGCTGACTGCTGACGCGGACACTGCGATGTAAAGGAACAAGGGTTCTCCGACTACGGGTTTCGCGAGGATAGGAGGTGTGGCCAGATATTGTTTTAGCTGTTGGAAAGCTTTCTCGCAATCCTCTGACCACTCGAACTTTTTGTTCCCCTTCAAAGTTTCGTAGAAAGGGAGGCACTTATCCGTGGACCGCGAGATGAACCGGTTTAAGGCCGCGACTCGTCCGGTCAGCCTTTGAACTTCCCGCTTGGTTCTCAGGGAGGCCATTTCTATCAGTGCGTTGATTTGTTTTGGATTAGCCTCTATTCCGCGGAATGTTACGAGGTATCCGAGAAATTCGCCCGAGGCTACGGCGAATCTGCATTTAGCTGGATTCAGTTTCATGTTGTGTCGGTTTAATCTCTCGAAGCATTCCTCTAGATGGAGTACATGGTCGCGTTCGTCGAGAGATTTTACCAGCATATCGTCGATGTACACCTCCATGGTTTTTCCGAGTTGTTCAGCAAACATTCGATTGACGAGCCGTTGATATGTGGCGCCGGCGTTCTTTAGGCCGAAAGGCATTACTTTGTAGCAATAGGTTCCTCTGTCGGTAATGAATGCTGTCTTCTCGCGATCGTCGGGATTCATCATGATCTGATTGTATCCGGAGAACGCATCCATGAACGATAGAAGTTTGTTTCCCGCGGTTGCTTCGACTAGACGGTCGATGTGCGGGAGCGGAAAACAGTCCTTCGGACACGCTTTGTTGAGGTCAGTGAAATCGACGCACACTCGCCATTTCCCGTTCTTTTTCTTGACGACGACGGGATTGGCGAGCCAGTCGGGATATCTTACTTCTGTTATCGATCCGACTTTGAGGAGTCTTTCGACTTCCTCATTAACCGTGGTCGCCCGTTCAGGACCTAGCTTTCGCCTCTTTTGTTTCACGGGTTTATGAGTTGGATCAATGTTGAGTTCGTGACATGTTATGTTGATGTCGATTCCCGGCATGTCTTCCGCAGCCCAGGCGAACGTATTTAGGTTCTTCTTGAGACATGCGATGAGTTCTGCTTTTAAAGGATCGCGAAGATTGGCCCCAATCTCCACGCATCGTTCTGGGTTAGTCTCGTCGAGGCAGACCGAAATCACTGGTTCGCAAGTGGGCTCACGTTTCCCTTCCAGGGCTTCAGCTTTTCGCGACTGCCAGATGATTTCTGGAGGGTCTTGCGACGCTGGTTCGTGGGTCGCTTGCTTTTTCGAGTTAGTTTCGGGCTCGGAGTTTTTTCGTTTTAACCCAGCGGCCAAGCAGACTTGCGGCGTCTTACGATCGCCTTGTATTGTTTCGACTCCGAAGAGGGATGGAAATTTGAGGCACAGGTGGAAAGTCGAGGGTATTGCTCGCATGGAGTTTAACCACGGAGTCCCGACGATTGCGTTATACGCTGCAGGGCCGTCGACTACCAAAAATTCCACTATCTTTGTGACGCTCCCGGCTCTGACCGAGAGATCGACCGAGCCGAGGGTCATTGTGATGTTTCCTGAGAGTCTGATTATTGGATTGGGATCGTCCGTGATAACGCTTAGGTCGAGTCCCATTCTCTCGAGAGTGTTTCTATATATAATATTTGTCGAGCAACCGGTGTCGACCAATATTCTTGCTACGTCGATGTCCTGGATCGTTAGTCTGATGACGAGGAGTTCGTCGTGAGGTTTGGCTTGACTAGCCGTTGCTCCGTCCCCGAATGACACGATGTTGCGGACAGGCGATGTGGCCATGCTGTCGTTATCAATCGTAGGTTTTTGAGTAAGAGAATCCGACCCCCCCTCCTTCTAGCGCCAAACTGTGGGAACCGAAATTCGCACTGTCGATTTTAGTTAAGTTTTATCGAAGGAAAACTAAGTAAACCTAGTTTTCCCTGAAGGCTCGGATTCTCTGCGACAACCAAACGAAATTGATAAAAAGAAAATAATGCGGAAAAGTTGCGCTAAGGCGTTTATTAAACTGATGGTAAGATGAATACAATATTCTTCCGAAAAAATAGGAAGTAGAGATACGCTGAAGAGGAAACAACGGAAATATAGGAGACAAGACGTTCTAAGTCTTGCTCCGCTAGTCTAGCCTCCTAAGTCCTAAGTTCCCTAAGCTAGCAGGAATCTCTCTAAAACCCTAGATTTCGGATCTGGTCTCTCTCTCGGTGATTTTCGCTCTGCCCTCCTTTGTCTTCCTAAGCTCCTTTATATACTCCTTCCTATGACGGTCTATTCTCCTCCTGGGCCGCAAGGCGGGCTTTTTCCATTTTCGTCGACCTTCATGTTTATCTTCGGGAAACTTGACATTTATCCTTCCGGAAACTTAGGATTTATTTTGTTGCGTAAATCGCCGTACCTATCTTAGATAATCGTAAACGGGTTGTCCGATCGCGTTTGGTCCCTTTCGGGCCGTTTCGAGGACTTCCGCTGTTTTTTACGATTTCTTCGGAAGATCTCCAATCCTTCGTAGAGTTGAGATGTGTGGTGTCTTAGATAACCATCATCGTTTCGTATGAACGATTTAAGATCTTTCTTTCCGTTGATATCTTACGAGTTTCCGAAGTGTTATCGACGGTTTTTAATTCAGAGTAAGAACGGGAGCTTTGTATGCGGAATCCTAATGATTCATTCCGCGAGGACTTGGGAAGGACTCAAGGTGCAGATTACTGACGGTCGGGGCCTAGAACTCGTGCACGGAAGATTGTCGCTCGAGGACCCGAGGCAGTACGGGCGCTAGGCGCCCGGCGCCTAGAGGCGAGCACGGGCGCTAGGCGCCCGGCGCCTAGAGGCAAACACGGGCGCTAGGCGCCCGGCGCCTAGAGGCAAGCACGGGTGCTAGGCGCCCGGCGCCTAGAGGCAAGCACGGGCGCTAGGCGCCCGGCGCTAGGCGCCCGGCGCCTAGAGGCAAGCACGGGCGCTAGGCGCCCGGCGCCTAGAGGCAAGCACGGGCGCTAGGCGCCCGGCGCCTAGAGGCAGCTCGGGCGCTAGGCGCCCGGCGCCTAGAGGCAGCACGGGCGCTAGGCGCCCGGCGCCTAGAGGCAGCACGGGCGCTAGGCGCCCGGCGCCTAGGGGCAGGCTGCGGTCTGCTTGTTTCCTTCAGTTTGCGGGTGTTCGTATGTATTCTTCGGAGGATTTTTCGTACGACAAATAGTCTTAGCCGTTGATTTCGAGATAACCGTTTTTGACCCCAACAAAAGTTTTGAACAAGAGATCGAACTGCCTGGCGGAGTTCGTCTAGTACGAGCGTTTGTCATAGAAACGGGCGTGTCGAGAATAACGCCTAGGGTTTCTATGTACGGAACTCTGAGTAAAAGGATTGTTAGTTTCTTCCGAAGGAACAGAAGTCTGCGGACAAGATGAAGGTAGAACGAGAGGCGGCCAGACGTCCTAGGCCATGCCTTGCTAGTCTAACCACCTAAGTTCTAAGTTCCCTCAATCTAAAATCTCGGGTCTGCTCTCTAAGTCTCTCAATGATTTTCGCTCTCCTTTTCCTTCTCTCCCAAAGCTCCTTTATATACTCCTTCTTAGGACGGTCTATTCTCCTTTTGGGCCGCGAAGCGGGCTTTTTCCATTTTCGTCGGCCTTCATGTTTATCGGGAAACTTGACATTTATCTTCGGGGAACTTGACGTTTATCCTTCTGGAAATTTAGCATTTATCTTAAACAGACTGTCCGATCGCGTTTGGTCCCTTTCGGGCCGTCTCGAGGACTTCCGTTGCTTTCTACGATTTCTTCGGAAGATCTTCATTCCTTCGTAGAGCTGAGATGAGTGGTGTCTCAAGATAACCATCACTGTTTCGTACGAAGAATTTAAGATCTTCCTTCCCGTTGATATCTTACGTGTTTCCCAAAGTGTTTCCGACGATCTTAGTTTGGAGTAAGAACGGGAGTTTTGTACGCAGACTCACAATGATTCGTTCCGTGAGGACTCAGGAAACATTCAAAGTACAGACTCGTGACGGTCGGGGCTTGGGACTTGTGCACGGAAGATTGTCGCTCGAAGACCCGAGCCAGCACGGGCGCTAGGCGCCCAGCGCCTAGAGGCAGCACGGGCGTTAGGCGCCCTTCGCCTAGAGGCAGCTCGGGCGCTAGGCTCCCGGCGCCTAGAGGCAGCACGGGCGCTAGGTGCCCGGCGCCTAGATGCAGCACGGGCGCTAGGCGCTCGGCGCCTAGATGCAGCACGGGCGCTAGGCGCTCGGCGCCTAGATGCAGCACGGGCGCTAGGCGCCCGGCGCCTAGAGGCAGCACGGGCGCTAGGCGCCCGGCGCCTAGAGGCAGCACGGGCGCTAGGCGCCCGGCGCCTAGAGGCAGCACGGGCGCTAGGCGCCCGGCGCCTAGAGGCAGCACGTGCGCTAGGCGCCCGGCGCCTAGAGGCAGCACGGGCGCTAGGCGCCCGGCGCTTAGAGGCAGCACGTGCGTCTCGGCGAGGGCTTCGATTTGATATCTTGCTCGTTTTCTGGATCCTCATGGTTTGAGAGAACGGGCTCTTTGAAGTTTCAAGGCGGATTCCTTGTCGTTCAGCCTGTCCAAACTTAGATCACTTCCCGTTTCTTCCGTATACTTTCGTATGGCTGTGTCATCTCAGCTACGGATCTAATGTCTCTCGGTTCGTCTTTATTGTATCATCGAAGTTTTTACGACTAAATCTGAGCTGGTTTTCTCGTAAAGTTTATCGTGTAAAACAAGGACGATCGACTTTAACATATGTTCTTTAAGCTATACGACTTGTCTTGCTTTCGACGCTTGTTTTATGGAAAGTCCGCGCATGATAAATAGTTTTAGCCGTTGATTTCGAGAGAACCGTTTTTGAGCCTGTAAGACGCGGAGACGATCTTGCGGGCGGAAGATTATGAGTTAAAAATCGAAATTTGTGGCTAAGAATATTTCATCGCGGACATCCACATCACCTTTGATTGGCGATCTTGAACGTGACGTCGGAAAGACCGTGAGTTCGTTGCTCAATGTGAAAAAAGAGAAGAACATATGTCCTCGAAAGTCCGTCGTCTTCAAGAGAAGATTCAGAGTCTTGAGGAGACGGGGACTCGCAAGTTTGACGGAGAGGACTTCGACTCGATTCTCGCTGGTCTGAAACCCGTGTGCACCCTTGTCCCGGATTCGGAGGGTTCGGAGGACCAGGACTACGCAGTCAAGGATCGTGAAGCCGGCTCATATGAAACGTGCAGCGGTTGTGCGACCAATGGAGGCGACGGTGAGACCATTCCTACTTTGGGTGAGTTTTGAGGATGAAGGTGATGCTCCGGGGAGCGTCTAGGTTTATCAATCCCTTCAGAGATTTTTATTTTGATTGTGTTTCGGCCGTTAAGAGGCCATGATGTACATTTGTGGGACTGGCCGTTGGTGGCTTCGAATCCCGGCCTTTTTCAGGGCATCTGTTGAACTCTGCGGCTCAATCTTTATAAGTCTGCGGACGAGATGAAGGTAGAACGAGAGGCGGCCAGACGTCCTAGGCCATGCCTTGCTAGTCTAACCACCTAAGTTCTAAGTTCCCTCAATCTAAAATCTCGGGTCTGCTCTCAAAGTCTCTCAATGATTTTTGCTCTCCTTTTCCTTCTCTCCCAAAGCTCCTTTATATACTCCTTCTTATGACGGTCTATTATCCTTTTGGGCCGCGAAGCGGGCTTTTTCCATTTTCGTCGGCCCTCATGTTTATCGGGAAACTTGACATTTATCTTCGGGGAACTTGACGTTTATCCTTCTGGAAATTTAGCATTTATCTTAAACGGACTGTCTGATCGCGTTTGGTCCCTTTCAGGCCGTCTCTAGGACTTCCATTGTTTTCTACGATTTCTTCGGAAGATCTTCATTCCTTCGTAGAGCTGAGATGAGTGGTGTCTCAAGATAACCATCACTGTTTCGTACGAAGAATTTAAGATCTTCCTTCCCGTTGATATCTTACGAGTTTCCCGAAGTGTTTCCGACGATCTTAGTTTGGAGTAAGAACGAGAGTTTTGTACGCGGACTCACAATGATTCGTTCCGCGAGGACTCGGGAAAGATTCAAAGTACAGACTCCTGACGGTCGGGGCCTGGGACATGTGCACGGAAGATTGTCGCTCGAAGACCCGAGCCAGCACAGGCGCTAGGCGCCCGGCGCCTACAGGCAGCACGGGCGCTAGGCGCCCGGCGCCTACGGGCAGCACGGGCGCTAGGCGCCCGGCGCCTACGGGCAGCACGGGCGCTAGGCGCCCGGCGCCTACGGGCAGCACGGGCGCTAGGCGCCCGGCGCCTACGGGCAGCACAGGCGCTAGGCGCCCGGCGCCTACGGGCAGCACGGGCGCTAGGCGCCCGGCGCCTACGGGCAGCACGGGCGCTAAGCACCTAAACCCTAAACCCGAGCCAGCACAGGCGCTAGGCGCCCGGCGCCTACGGGCAGCACGGGCGCTAGGCGCCCGGCGCCTACGGGCAGCACGGGCGCTATGCGCCCGGCGCCTACGGGCAGCACGGGCGCTATGCGCCGGGCGCCTACGGGCAGCACGGGCGCTAGGCGGCCGGCGCCTACGGGCAGCACGGGCGCTACGCGCCCGGCGCCTACGGGCAGCACGGGCGCTAGGCGCCCGGCGCCTACGGGCAGCACGGGCGCTAGGCGCCCGCGCCTACGGGCAGCACGGGCGCTAGGCGCCCGGCGCCTACGGGCAGCACGGGCGCTAGGCGCCCGGCGCCTAGAGGCAGCACGGGCGCTAGGCGCCCGGCGCCTAGAGGCAGCACGGGCGCTAGGCGTCCGGCGCCTAGAGGCAGCACGGGCGCTAGGCGTCCGGCGCCTAGAGGCAGCACGGGCGCTAGACGCCCGACGCCTAGAGGCAGCACGGGCGCTAGGCGCCCGACGCCTAGAGGCAGCACGGGCGCTAGGCGCCCGGGGCCTAGAGGCAGCACGGGCGCTAGGCGCCCGGGGCCTAGAGGCAGCACGGGCGCTAGGCGCCCGGCGCCCGGCGCCTAGAGGCAGCACGGGCGCTAGGCGCCCGGCGCCTAGAGGCAGCACGTGCGTCTCGGCGAGGGCTTCGATTTGATATCTTGCTCGTTTTCAGGATCCTCACGGTTTGAGAGAACGGGCTCTTTGAAGTTTCTAGGCGGATTCCTTGTCGTTCGGCCTGTCCAAACTTAGATCACTTCCCGTTTCTTCCGTATACTTTTGTATGGCTGTGTCATCTCAGCTACGGATCTAATGTCTCTCGGTTCGTCTTTATTGTATCATCGAAGTTTTTACGACTAAATCTGAGCTGGTTTTCTCGTAAAGTTTATCGTGTAAAACAAGGACGATCGACTTTAACATATGTTCTTTAAGCTATACGACTTGTCTTGCTTTCGACGCTTGTTTTATGGAAAGTCCGCGCATGATAAATAGTTTTAGCCGTTGATTTCGAGAGAACCGTTTTTGACCCCAACACTCGTCCATCGAGATAAAAGATCAGGGTCCCGAACCTTGCAATACCATCTCCAGACAGGTCCAGCGCCTATAGATACCTACTGTAGACCCCGGTGTACTCTAAGGAAGACGACTCTCCTCCAGGTTCAAACACGGCCCATGCCTAAGAAGAACCCTGGAAAAGGGGCATTGGAGAAGCGACGTCCTGCTCACAACAAGCCTCAAGAGACAGACCAACTCCGCCTCACCAAAGCAAACATGTTATCTCCCGACTTCACCAATGAAATCGAAAGATAAGGGGCAATCAGTTGGGAGTAAACAAGATCCAGGTCTTCAGAGTCGTTCGAGCATGACCCCGATATTCAAATGCCCACGTGAAGAAGTTCCGGCTCCAGCTCTGAAGTTCTGAAGTTCCGACTCCAACTTCAAAGCTCCGGCTCCAACTCTGAAGTTCCGAAGTTCCGACTCCAACTTCAAAGCTCCGGCTCCAACTCTGAAGTTCCGAAGTTCCGACTCCAACTTCAAAGCTCCGGCTCCAACTCCAAAGTTTCGACTCCGACTCCAAAGATTCGGCTCTGACCAGCTTCCATCTCTAACACCAAGAGACTTAAGTGCAATCGCAAAGTACTGTATCCAAACTCAGAGTTTGTACAGGGAGCGAACCCATGCATCTACATATAAGTGGGACATCCACAAAAATGAATATATAGGCATACTAGCTGGATCAGGCCCCAAGGGGCCTCCGATCCTCGCGAACCCTATATTAGGTGTACAACAAAAAGGTCAGATCCAGAACCTTTCAAAAAGGAGACTAGGTCCTAAGGCGAGTCTGAGACCACACAAGGGACAAATCCGCCGGCAAACTCCCCCTGGACGAGAGGGCCCTTATAAGGTAATTGAGGTGCAAGGGGCAGGAGCCTATAAGCTGCAAGACAACAACGACAAAGCCCACCAACTTTGGGAACGCCTTGCACCTCAAACTCTATCATTTCTAAATTACTACTACTACTATTATATGTTTAAATACTTAATGGGGCAGCTGGATCAGGACCTTAGGGACCTCAGAACTTAGTTAGCCCCCTAGCTGGTGAGGCTACTCACCATAGGTGCAGACATATATGGAAGGGGTCTGATCAGCCCTGTACCGATGTCTGCACGATAGGGCCCCGCGTAAAGGCATATAGCCAAGAGTTATGCGGGGATCACGTACTAATGCTACCCAAACCCTCGTTAAAAACGCTATGAGCTAAACATTAACCCGGGGGCATGACGTACATGGCCAAGTACTGTAATCAGATTCTGGCGGCTGATATGCAGAGAGCAAAGTGCAAATAACCGGTTAAGCACAAACAATTTAATACCTATCCAGACGTGGAAGGTAGTGTGTCTGGGTTGAAGCCGCCTTGCGGGAGGGCCCACCCCAGACCACAGTAAGTCTGAGAGTGACCTTTCTGCAGAAGGTAGAGTGCAGCATTGAGATTTTCGAGAATGGCCTATGCCCACAGGTAGGACAGTGCGACTTCTCAATTTAGATCGAGAGTGGCGCGCCTCCGGGCAGTAGAGAGCGATCAAAAAGACTCCCCAAAAGCATAAAAGTCCAGAGATCTTCGGGTCCAAAGACCTTCGGGTCCAAAGACCTTCGGGTCCAAAGACCTTCGGGTCCAAAGACCTTCGGGTCCAAAGACCTTCGGGTCCAAAGACCTTCGGGTCCAAAGACCTTCGGGTCCAAAGACCTTCGGGTCCAAAGACCTTCGGGTCCAAAGACCTTCGGGTCCAAAGACCTTCGGGTCCAAAGACCTTCGGGTCCAAAGACCTTCGGGTCCAAAGACCTTCGGGTCCAAAGACCTAAGGGTCCAAAGACCTAAGGGTCCAAAGACCTAAGGGTCCAAAGACCTAAGGGTCCAAAGATCTTCGGGTCCAAAGACCTTCGGATCCAAAGACCTTCGGATCCAAAGACCTTCGGGTCCAAAAACCTAAGGGTCCAAAGAACCTCAAGGTTCCCCAGACCTAAGAGCCCAAAGAACCTCAAGGTTCCTTATACCTAAGGGTCCGTAGAACCTCATGGTTCCAAAGACCTAAGGGTCCAGGGAACCTCAGGGTTCCCAAGACCTAAAGGTCCAAAGAACCTCGGGGTTTCCAAGACCTAAGGGTCCAGAGAACCTCAAGGTTCCCAAGACCTAAGGGTCCAGGGAACCTCAGGGTTCCCAAGACCTAAGGGTCCAGAAAACCTCAGGGTTCCCAAGACCTAAGGATCCAGGGAAGCTCAGGGTTCCCAAGACCTAAGGGTCCAGAGAACCTCAGGGTTCCCAAGACCTAAGGGTCCAGAGAACCTCAAGGTTCCCAAGACCTAAGGGTCCAGAGAACCTCATGGTCCCAAGACCTCCGGGTCCAAAGAACCTCAGAGTTCCATAAGACCTCATGGTCCCAAGACCTCCGGGTCCAAAGAACCTCAGGGTTCCATAGACCTCATGGTCGCAAGACCTCCGGATCCAAAAAACCTCAGGGTTCCATAAGACCTCATGGTCCCAAGACCTCCAGGTCCAAAGAACCTCAGGGTTCCATAAGACCTCATGGTCCCAAGACCTTCAGGTCCACAGAACCTCAGGGTTCCTTAAGACCTCAAGGTCCAAAGAACCTCAGGGTTCAATACGATCTCAGGGTCTAGAATCTTCGGAATCAACCAATGCCTCTGGGTCAAGAACCTCAGGGTTCCATACGATCTCAGGGTCTAGAATCTCCGGATTCAATCAAGGCCTCCGGGTGAAGAACCTCAGGGTTCTTTACGACCTCAGGGTCTAGAATCTCCGGATTCAGTCAAGGCCTCCGGGTCAATAACCTCTGGGTTCAATACGACCTCAGGGTCCTCGAACCTCTTGGTTCACTGAAACCTCAGGGTCCTCGAACGTCTGGGTTCACTGAGACCTCAGGGTCCTCGAACCTCCGGGTTCATTGAGACCTCAGGGTCTATAAGCCTCCGGGTTTAATACGACCTTAGGGTCCGTAGAGCCTCCGGGCCTATAAAGAACCTTCGAGTTCAGTACAGCCTCCGGGCCTATAAGGAATCTCCGGATTTAAAAAGATCACTTATGGGTGGATCAATGACTTTCGAGTCTAAAGGATCTTCGGGTTCAGGGACTTCCAAGTCCTGATACTAACCTTCGGGTTTACCAAAGATCTTAGGATTCGAAGGTATCGACCTTCGGGTTCGAAGTATCTCTTAAGTTTAATCATGGTCCTAGGACTAAGAGATTAAACCCAAAACACTCAGAAACCTCAGGGTTCGATGAGCAAACCTCCGGGTTCAATAAAACGGCCTTAGGGCCTAGGTAAGGAACCTAAGGGTCCAAGTCCTTGAGAACTTCCGAGTTCCGGGGTCCAAGAACCTAAGGGTTCAAATCAAGCTAGAACTTCCGGGTTCTAGCAAAGATCTTAAATTCCTAAAACTAAAACTCAGGTTTTTAATATTGGATTACAAGATCTAATGCTACTTCAATGATTTCATGTTTCAGTCAAGTCACCAACAGGGCCCAGGTCCTAGACGCTGACATCTTTCTAAGACGAGGCATCGACAGGAGCCGAGTCCTAAATCTGAATATCTTCCCAAAGACTATGTTCTCTCAAAGAACCTAAGGCCAGGCAGCCACGAATGGTCTCAGTCAAGAGACAATCTTGAGAAAAAGGTGCAAGCAAGGCCAACAGAACCAACAATGAGGATCCTCAGCTCTAGCCTCTGGGTCATATTAAACATCTTCGTTCTCCTATCTTCGCCGAGATTTTCCTTCTCAGAAATCATAGATCCCGACTCATACATTACTCCACACGACTCATGAACCCAAAGAGTCCTTGAGGAATACAAACGGAAGTCCTACCTTAACCAAGGTCGAGTTTGGTTCCAGGAGCAACACAAGCATCTAGGGACTCCCATATGCAGACCATCAGAATTGAGAGTGCAACCAGACCCGCCTGGTCCTCGTCACACAGACCAAGCACATCCATTGAAGCACGTCTGAAAGTCTACCTACATCAGTCCAAGCAGTTCCTCATTTCACGACAAGGTTCCAACCCTTCTCCAGCTCAAGAAAAGACTATCAAGGTCCAAGATCACATATTATCCCTTGATTCCCACGAGACAATCAAGGAATAAGGGGCAAACTGTTGGGGAAAAATATCCAAGGCCTAAGTTTTCTTCAGCCTCCGAAGGGATCCTCGATTTCCAGACTTATCTCCGAAGAAGGACCCAGGGTCCGACCCCTGCCTAGGTCCAACCCCTGCCTCTGAGTAAAAAGGAAAATCTCAAGATAAAGGTAAACATCCATATTTCTCATAATATGGATGAATTTCCTTTAATCCAAGAGAAGAAAGAGGAAGTTTCCCAAGATATCAACCGCCTTTAATAAAATTGGAAATATTCTATTATCCAAAGATATATTGAATATTTCCAAATCTTGGAGAGGAGGCACGACCTATACTATAAATATAGGGTTAATAAACCCTAGAAAGGGGAGAGACGTTCATAGACAGAGAAGAAAAAGGCTACAGCCGCCTAGGCAATATTCGAGACCGAGAAGGTCTTCCCCCTCAAGAAGCATACGACTAACCGATCCCGACGACATCTAGGAGCTAGATGCAGCTTTATATCCATAGATATATGTCTGCTAAAGGAAGAACACGTCCAGACACAGAGAGAACAAGTTCTACAGCCGCCCATGCAATATCTCCAACCGCGAGGACTGCATTCATTGATGCGCTTACATCCGACGAATCCCTGCAATTCCCACCAACATGATGGTGTTCTAAGCTTACTACAACATGTACGTATATCAGCATATTGGCTCAGGCCACGTCCTCCTCTCTGTCAGCAAAGAGATCCCCTGAAGCATACTAGCGCTCCATGAAGCATATCGAAGCTTCATGCTCATTACAGCATCCCGACGATCCCGTCATCTATTCTGATCATGTGCATTCTACAATAGACGACTCCTATCAACTACAAAGCCATGTGCTCCCATCAGGCTGCGCGCCTCCATCAGGCTCCGCGTCTCCATAAGGCTACGTGTCTCCACAAGGCCATGTGCCCACCAAGGCCACGTGCCCACTAGGCCACGTGCCCACTAGGCCACGTGCCCATCTAGGCTACGCGCCCACTATGTATAAACTACAAATGGCTTGATCCCCTTCCGAGGGGTACGTAGGCAATCCCCACTGTGGGATGCAGCTATAAATCCCCAATCCTTCCATGGTTCCATGATTTGGAACCTAGGAGATATCTTCAGAACCATGAACCATCTTCTATATATCATGAAGACCTTGCGGCCTTCATTACCGACCTTGCGGCCCTCATCATAGACCCTGGGTCCCTTGCCACAGATAGGCATCTGATCTCACTCAAATTACCCTAGGAGTGAATTACTCTCTCAAATAAGAGGTTCAGATGTAGTACTTAGGGATCGATTTCACGGGGAGCGAAGGAACACAAAAAATGTTAATCCTTAGTGACTAAGCTAGGTTGAAATGGTTTAAATGTAAATTGCAAGTTGTGAGCAATGATTAATTGCTCAAGAGAATGTTTTGAGGGTTGTAATCAATAAGAGAAATAGTTAGATTCAAGGTTACTATTCAGTTAGTTCAGGATTATAATGCTATGGATGTTTTAATGAGTTGCTTGCATATACTAAAGAACTTCGACTCTTTAGAGTTGGCTAATAACTATCGTTACTAGTCTCGTCTATTGATCTGTCTGCCGACAATATCGATCGATGTTTGACAGCTTGTATCGATCGATATGTGTGTCGTCGATCGATTACTCTATTGGAGTATCAGTCGATATAGCTCTAGATCGAATCGAATATATGTTCACCAAGATCATAGACCGGCTCTCGCTTATCCCTAGAGGATCTTAGCTTATTCAAGATGATGTCAGGAGACTGATTTATGGATTAAATCAATTCCAAGATCATATTCTAGTTTGCTACGCTAGAATAAGCATTAGGATTCATCAGGATAATGAGTATACAACTCAACAGTCCATTGTTGGGGCTAATCTCTCATAACTATTTGAACCCTAAATCTAACAATGGAATCTACTCAGACATGACTGAGTGATTCATAACATCTAGGTAATAATAGAGATTCATTTAGAAGACCGAACAATCAAGTTCCTCGTGATAACAAATCTCTTTGTATCTTTCTTCTAAACTTAGAATCCTATAACCTTAGATGATAACATAATTAAGATGAAAAGAATACTTTATTGATAAGTAAGAAGTACTAAAACAATGATATGTTGTAAAAGCTTACTTTGCCAAAACACATAGGCAAAGGTATAAATATTGAGTACAATTAGGTTAAAAACTCGTCAGGGGCTTTATAGTAATATTGAGACATCTTGGGCTTCAAGTCGATTGGGAATATTCTTCCTTCTTCTGCACGCTCGATATCGATCGATGGTAATATGTGTACATCGATCGATGGAGTATCTCGTCGTCATTTCTTCAAATGCGTCATCGATCGATTACACGAAGTGTGTATCGATCGATATGTAACTCTGGATATCGACCTCGATGTCTGATCTTCAAGTCATCTCGGGAAAATTCTCCTTTAAGCTCCAAATGGCACCTAAAACGTCACTTTACTCCAAAATGCCCTTGAACCTGAAACATACCTAAAAGACTCCAAAACATATATATATATATATATATATATATATATATATATATATATATATATATATATAGTAAAATCATATAAATACCATGAGTAAAAGTGGGTCAAAATCATGGTATATCAACTCCCCCAGACTTAACCTTTTGCTTGTCCTCAAGCAAACACACAGGTAGTCTTAGAAAGAAGTTTGAAAATAGCAGGGACTCAATTTAAATCTTAACTTTAGGATCATCACCTCTACTTTGTTGCAAGCCACATCTTATGCCTATTAATCACATGAGTACACTATGCCATATCCTAGCTTAGCAACTAAATCTCATAACCAAATATCTTAACAATCATGTCTGTCTATCCCCTCTACTGATCTCATTTATGCATAAAAATAAAAGTGCAGGCTTTACCTTGGGGATATCGATCAAGAAACACATGGATTCAACTCAAACAAGTTTCTGAACACACAGGCAAGTCTTCTCTGATCCCTTTCTTCCCCATTTTTATCTCTCTTCTTTGGATCCTCATAGTTTCAAATTTTGATGAACACTGATTGCCACAAAGGCTATCTTTGCGTTATCTCATTGACTTAGTAACACATACTTTTGAATAAGCGAATAATGGGGTTACAAGAATTAATCTTACCCTTTGCTTTGATCAATCCTTTAAAGTAGAATAATGGGGTCGCATGAATCACTCCTACCCCTCTACTTTTCAAGATATCATATCACATATTTATACAAATAATTTCTCTCTTTCCTTAGGATGCAGAAGAGAGAGAGGGAAGGGAATCAGAAGCACACAGACTATTACCTTCCAGACTTACAGGAGGATTCCGATCCCTTGTATACCAAGCCCCAAGACAAGCAATAGATTGTCAGGTTAGGTTGGAGATCAGCTTTGGTTCTTCCAAACAATCATGAGAAGTATTGTCGTAGGTGACAGTTGATCCACTTTAGTATCTATAGTACTTTCTGCAATCAACAAATCTAAGAATGGTGCTAAAGAGTGGTTAGATAAAAAGAAAATTTTTGAAAAATATCCTAGTCCCTTTTTTGACTCAATAAAACCAATTTTGAAAACATTTTGGTGAAATCAAAAAGGTAAGGTAGCATCAGTAATCTCCCCCAGACTTAAATCATACACTGTCCTCAGTGTATAATAGTCGGATTAGGGCATAAATAAATCATAAGGAATGTACTGATATCGAAAATTAGAACGATATACCTGACCGTGGATACGTATCGAGCGATAGTGAGTCGTCTATGTCGATCGATAAGGATAGAAATATGTCGAGCGATGTCGACAGGATCGTATCGGTCGATAGGAATGGTAATCGTCTAGAATCTGAAAAACTTAAAAACAAAAACGAAAAACGAAAAATAAAAACATAAATCAGATTTAACTAAGTAAGAAAATACCTAATAGTGGGTTGCCTCCCACTCAGCGCTTTATTATAGTCTTTTAGCTTGACTATGGTAGTAATGAGGCTAGTGAGGTGAATTCATGACACTTGCTGAGTAGCAAGCCTCATCCGTGTTCTCTCCATGTTTCTCTCCAAACCAAGTGGTGAAGAAGCTTCTTGTGGCTTTATCTCCTCTGGTTAGTTTCTCCCTTAATTCAATGACCTCGTTGCGCAGACGTTCTATATCTTCTGCATTGCTCTCAATGTGGAACTGGTGGTTTCTGAATGTTGGATAGGTGTGTTGGGATAGATCACCGAGTTCTTCTTGTATGTCATTGAGTCTCTGAAACGTTCTCCTTCGTACCATGAGTCTATCGATCAATCTCGGGTAGTTCATATCGATCGACACTGGTGTAGGTCTGTCGGTCGATGTCCCGACTGGTATATCGGTCGATGCTAATGGTGCTGGTCCTTCCGCGAGTTGTCTGGAGATGATCTTGATTTCCCTCTGGATGTTCTCTATAGTGTACTCCATGCTTTTGACGTCGCTTTGCACTGGAAACCATAGTTTCTCAAAGCTTTGGTAGGAAGAATCTCCAACCTCTTGAATTATGGTGAAGAGATCTTGAACTGTCTTCTCCATATCAGCTCTGGTGCAAAACTCGCTGGAGTTCATATCGGGCGATGGACTAGGTGTCATATCGGTCGATGCTGCACGTCTGTAGTCCTCGCAGAGTGCTCTCAATGTATCTTCAACCTCTTGCAGTCGATCTTCCATTGGTGGGATCATCTCATCAGTTATTTTCTTCTTGCTGGTGTAGAAGGATTTCATCGTTTGGTGTGTGTGGTGTAGAGCCTTGATGATGTGATCCATGGTATCTGCCATTGTTGATGTTCGTTCTTTGAATGAGGTGAAGTTGTTGCTGAGCTGCTGATATTTGTCGATGGTGTGTGTCCAGCATCGGTCGATTGTGGTACGTTGGTTTTCAATTGTGAACGGAGAGTGGATACTTCTTCTTCTAGGGCGTCTTTCTTTTGTTGTTGAAGATTATAAGCGCTCTGAATCCAGTTGATTTCAGATTGGAGTTCTGATCGTGCTTTCTCCATTTCATGTGGATAGGTAAAGGTTTGCCAGACGTAAGGACTCTTGGCCTCATAGATCATTCGTTGAACTTCAGCTTCTGTGTAGAGCTTCTCTTTAGGTTCCGCTCTGTTGAAGTGATCTGCATGTATGGGCAAACAAAAACAAGACCAATCAAATAGTGATGCTCTATTAAGTAACTCCTCTATGGCTTCCTTTGAAACATAAATGATGTCTCCATTAACTCCTCTAGCAAACCCAGATTCATCTCTGAAAACTCCAAATTCGTCCTTCTTCTCCCATAAGAAGCGTCGAATTCCATCTTTGAAAGCTCGTCTGCCCATCTCTCGGTGCATATCGAACGATATACGATTATGTTTATCGGTCGATATGTGCTGAAATTCTGAAGATTATCAGCTGTAGCTCCGTCTTGATTGGATACTGTGGTTGTACTGATGTGCTGATGCTGCTGATTGACAGGGGTGTGAGGTAGTGGTTTGAAGAGGTTTATGATCCATTGGCAGTTTGAAGGATGTCTCCTATGTCTTTCTTTGTTATTGGGATGATTCTCCCATCCATTGCTCGTGCATTGCCTTCTGGATCTCTGAAAATACCAAACTCATCCGGAGTTAGATAACCAAAATCAATATTATTTATTTGTACCTCGGATGGTGTAGTGGTCGTATCGGGCGATGCTGTATCAGGTGCATCGGTCGATGTGAGCTGACGGTTGTCGATCGATTGTTGTTGAAACGTATCGGTCGATGAGACTTCCTCAGGTTGAATTGCATATTGCAGTGGAATTGCCTCTACTGCAAAACTCTCATTGTAGTCGCTTGCCCAACTTCCAATTGAGTAGTCTCCGTCTCTTATATCCTTAGATGGTGTGTATATGGATATAAAGTCGATAGGAACGCTTGATGGTTCATAGGGTCGTTTGAGCGATCGTCTTGGTTGCATATCGGTCGATGAAGGCTTGCTTATATCGGTCGATGTATTGAATCTGAAGGTGTGGGAAGGGTGTCCATCTTCTTCTTCACGAATGAATCTGTACTCTGTAGCTCGTTCTTCCTCGTAATCTTCATCGTATTCCTCCTCTAGAGGTATGTAGTCGTCCGGTTCTGATGTAGCTGGCTCAAAATCTCTATTTGGAAACTCCACAATAGGTTTGTCTGTTGATGCTAGGGTTTCAGCGTTGTTCCTCCAAAAGGGCTGTCTATCGATCGATGTGGTGTTAGCTACGTCGGTCGATGAGTTGGTATTGGTATCGGGCGATGGGATGTTGCTCTCATCGGTCGATGTAACCGGATTGGTTTCATATTCAGCCATGGAATCGTACTCATGGGAACAGAAACAAGCTGCTACGACTTTTGTGGTCTCCTTAGCTGGTGGCTTGATGACTTGGACGGGATCATAGGGGGTGGTGGGACTTATTAGGGTTAGGCAGAGCTTGTTGAACTTTAGGTCACAAACGGCTCTGACGGTGGCTAGGAAAGCTCTTCCAAGTAGTAGTGATGTTTTGAAGTTTATCTTGACATCCAGGACGTGGAAGTCTGTTGGGATGATGGCATCTCCAATCTGTACCTCAAGATTTCGAATTATGCCTCCAGAGTTCTGTTGAGAACAATCCACAAAGATGAATGTCTCATCAGTAGGCTCTATCTTCAGATGTAGGTGGTCTGCCATGATCTTAGGTATGATGCTGACTCCTGATCCTGTATAACATAAGGCACGAGGGAATTCAATGCCCCTGATGGAACATGGTACTGTGAACTTCCCTGGATCGCTCCTCTTTGGTAGTGTGATTCTCTTCTTCATGCTGTCACGAACTTGGTGAAACATCCTCTTGATGTCTTCTTCTGTCTCCTTGGTCTCTCTGAAGAACATCCACAATCTGTGAGAAAAGTAGGCTTCTTCAAAGGGTTTCTCTGCAGGGATCCTTAGAACTTGCTTCCTGAAGTTTTCCATCTCTGCTTCATTAGCTCCCTTTTTAAGGTGCTTTGCAATCTTCTCTTTCCTTTTTCGTAAGACTCTTCCTAGGTTTTCCTTTTCTGGCTCCATGGGTTCAATGATGTCTGTGGGTTTCTTCAATATGGCTGTAGGAAGGGATTTGGAAAGTTTGGACTGCTCCCGGAGTGCATTAAGTCGTGCTACATCGATTTTGGGTAGTTGCACTCGGCGGTGGGGGATAGTATATTGATCGATGGCTACTGCTGTGTGTCGGTCGATATTGGTGTCTCCGGATCGGTCGATGGAAAGGTTTCTGTATCGATCGATGGGGTCTGAAGATCGGTTGACGTCCATACCGGTGGGTGGTCGTGGGTGTTTGGCTGCAAAGGCTTCATGTGACATGATTTTGATTGAATTGCACTCGTTGGAGGGTTCCTCGAAGTCTATCGATCGATACTCGTCAAAGTTTATCGATCGCTTTGCTTTTGGTGATATCGATCGATGTCGAGCCGATGATGTCGATCGATATGAATCAAATCCGGCTTCGGGCGAGGCTTCATCTGTCGAGTTTTGCAGCTTATCCTGGGGAACTTCCTCCCAGAAATCATCATCTATGATGGCATTGACGTGGTGGTGAGTAGTAGGCTCTCCTGGTGCTCTTGCCAAGGCTTCTTGTTTCTTCAAAGCCTCTCCTGTCTGAACTACTTGAGTCTCCACTTTCTTCACATAGGTATTCAAAGTATCAAGCTTTGAATTCAGAGTTGTGTAGACAGAGTCAATCTTCCCGTTGAAATCCACCTGGAGTTTCTGTTGTGTCTGTAGAACTCTTTCCAGCATTTCTTCTTGCTTGCTTTCCTGGGTGGGTGGGGGTGGATTGGTGTAGAATGAGTTTCCGTAACTCCTGTTGTTGTTGGGGTTCTGCTGTTGTAGGAAGGTTTCTGCGGACTGTAGTTGCTCCTCTGTCCTGAGAAGTTTCTGTTTCCTCCTTGGTTTCCAGATCTCTGAAATCCAGCTCCACTGATCCAGTTCACATCTTCGTCTACTTGATCCTCTGCGGTTTCTGCATCCTCAACTGAGCAAATCTGCTTGTTAAGCAGCTTCTGAACATTATCCAGCTGTGATTGAAATTCACTAATCTGTTCCTTCCCAAGGAATGAGACAGATTTTGCTTTGACGATGTTCTTCGTACTGTTGCTTGAAGCCAAGTTATCAATTAACTTCACAGCGTCATGTGGATTCCTTGTGCTGAAATTTCCTTCACTAGCAGTGTCCAGAGCCAATTGATACTTTAGAGCGATGCCTCTGTAGAAGGTGCAGAGTAGTTGCACGTTGTTGTATCCATGATGTGGGCAGTCGCGCTGGTAGGACTTGAATCTGTTCCAGGTATCTTTGAAAAATTCTCCAGGTTCCTGAGTGAATGTAGCAATTTTCCTTCTCCAGTCTTCAGCACGTGACTCATCAAAGAAGTTACGCAGGAATGCGTTTTTGATGTCCTTCCAGGTAGTGAGAGAACCTGGTGGTAGTTGTCGCAGCCACTGCAAAGCTTCTCCTGATAGAGAGTATTTGAAAAGCTTGCAGAAAAGATAGTCTTCAGGGACTCCGTTGGCTTTGATGGAAGATATAATATCTTCGTATCTCTCTAGATGATCCATAGGATGCTCATGAGATAACCCACAAAAGGGTATCTGTCCTACGAGACCGTAGTACTGCGGCTTGAGCTCGAAATCTCCTCTCTGAATAGCAGGAGGGCGGATGGCGGATCTGTTGGTATAGAACTGATCTGGACGGTTGTAATCTGCCAGGGTTCTAGCTCCGTTGGCTTCATTTGCAGGTGGGATGAAGTCTGTAGTGTCTTGCTCAGGAATGATTTCCTTTTGAGCATTCAGCTTCTGACCTGCTGCGTTATGCAGGTGACCATCTTGATCACGCAGGTCTCCATTCTAATCGGTTCTGAGAATAATAGGCGCTACCATGGCTCGTCGGGTAGTAACGATCGATGTAAGGTGATTTATATCGATCGATGTCGGATGAAGAGTATCAGTCGACGGTCGGTTGTCGAGCGATGAAGTGCGGCGAGTATCGTTCGACGGTCGGTTGTCGAGCGATGAAGTGCGGCGAGTATCGGTCGACAGAGAAGGTGTCTCGGTCGACTGTGGTAGAGCAGTATCGGTCGACGAACGGGTGTTGATGTCGATCGATGTCGGTGTATCGGTCGACAAGGTAGAGGTTATGTCGATCGATGTGGAACGTAAGTTCTTGCGGATGCTACGCTCCAAGCTGTGGGGGTCTTCTGAGTACACAAGTTGATGATTCTTGTTGCTTCTGGTATTGCTGGGCATGTACCTGAAAATCAAGAAATTTTTTTTGCGTCAGAAGGTGATTTAGCAGAAATTTAAATAACCTAGACCTAATCAGATTAAATCTAATGGCGATCTTAGCTCCCCGGCAACGGCGCCAAATTTGATCTCACTCAACTTACCCTAGGAGTGAATTACTCTCTCACATAAGAGGTTCAGATGTAGTACTTAGGGATCGATTTCACGGGGAGCGAAGGAACACAAAAGATGTTAATCCTTAGTGACTAAGCTAGGTTGAAATGGTTTAAATGTAAATTGCAAGTTGTGAGCAATGATTAATTGCTCAAGAGAATGTTTTGAGGGTTGTAATCAATAAGAGAAATAGTTAGATTCAAGGTTACTATTCAGTTAGTTCATGATTATAATGCTATGGATGTTTTAATGAGTTGCTTGCATATACTAAAGAACTTCGACTCTTTAGAGTTGGCTAATAACTATCGTTACTAGTCTCGTCTATTGATCTGTCTGCCGACAATATCGATCGATGTTTGACAGCTTGTATCGATCGATATGTGTGTCGTCGATCGATTACTCTATTGGAGTATCGGTCGATATAGCTCTAGATCGAATCGAATATATGTTCACCAAGATCATAGACCGGCTCTCGCTTATCCCTAGAGGATCTTAGCTTATTCAGATGATGTCATGAGACTGATATATGGATTAAATCAATTCCAAGATCATATTCTAGTTAGCTACGCTAGAATAAGCATTAGGGTTCATCAGGATAATGAGTATACAACTCAACAGTCCATAGTTGGGGCTAATCCCTCATAATTATTTGAACCCTAAATCTAACAATGGAATATACTCAGACATGACTGAGTGATTCATAGCATCTAGGTAATAATAGAGATTCATTTAGAAGACCGAACAATCAAGTTCCTCGTGATAACAAATCTCTTTGTATCTTTCATCTAAACTTAGAATCCTATAACCTTAGATGAGAACAGAATTAAGATGAAAAGAATACTTTATTGATAAGTAAGAAGTACTAAAACAATGATATGTTGTAAAAGTTTACTTTGCCAAAACACATAGGCAAAGGTATAAATATTGAGTACAATTAGGTTAAGAACTCGTCAGGGGCATTATAGTAATAATGAGACATCTTGGGCTTCAAGTCGATTGAGAATATTCTTCCTTCTTCTGCACGCACGATATCGATCGATGGTAATATGTGTTGGGGTCAAAAACGGTTATCTCGAAATCAACGGCTAAGACTATTTGTCGTACGAAAAATCCTCCGAAAGATGCACACGGACACCCGCAAACCAAAGCAGCTGACCGCGACCTGCCCCTAGGCGCCGGGCGCCTAGCGCCCGTGCTGCCTCCAGGAGGCGCCTAGCGCCTAGCGCCCGTGCTGCCTCTAGGAGGCGCCGGGTGCCTAGCGCCCGTGCTGCCTCTAGGAGGCGCCGGGCGCCTAGCGCCCGTGCTGCCTCTAGGAGGCGCCGGGCGCCTAGCGTCCGTGCTGCCTCTAGGCGCCGGGCGCCTAGCGCCCGTGCTGCCTCTAGGAGGCGCCGGGCGCCTAGCGCCCGTGCTGCCTCTAGGAGGCGCCGGGCGCCTAGCGGCCGTGCTGCCTCTAGGAAGCGCCGGGCGCCTAGCGGCCGTGCTGCCTCTAGGAGGCGCCGGGCGCCTAGCAGCCGTGCTGCCTCTAGGAAGCGCCGGGCGCCTAGCGGCCGTGCTGCCTCTAGGAGGCGCCGGGCGCCTAGCGGCCGTGCTGCCTCTAGGAGGCGCCGGGCCACTAGCGGCCGTGCTGCCTCTAGGAGGCGCCGGGCGCCTAGCGCCCGTGCTGCCTCTAGGAGGCGCCGGGCGCCTAGCGCCCGTGCTGCCTCTAGGAGGCGCCGGGCGCCTAGCGCCCGTGCTGCCTCTAGGAGGCGCCGGGCGCCTAGCGCCCGTGCTGCCTCTAGGCGCCGGGCGCCTAGCGCCCGTACTGCCTCTAGGCGCCGGGCGCCTAGCGCCCGTGCTGCCTCGCGTCTTCGAACGATAATCTTCTACGCACGAGTTCCAGGCCCCGACTGTCAGTAATCTGCGCCTCGAGTCCTTCCCAAGTTCTCGCGGAATGAATCATTAGAATTCCGCAAACAACACTCCCGTTCTCATTCTGAACTAAAACCGTCGGAAACATTTCGGAAACTCGTAAGACATCAACGGAAAAGAAGATCTTAAATCATTCATACGGAACGATGAAGGTTATCTAAAACACCACACATCTCAACTTTACGAAGGATTGAAGATCTTCCGAAGAAATCGTAGAAAGCAGCAGAAGTCCTCGAAACGGCCCAAAGGGACCAAACGCGATCGGACAATCCATTTACGATTATCTAGGACAGGTACAACGACTTACACTTATCTTTACGCGACAAGATAAATCCTAAATTTCCGGAAGGATAAATGTCAAGTTTCCCGAAGATAAACATGAAGGTCGACGAAAATGGAAAAAGCCCGCCTTGCGGCCCAGAAGGAGAATAGACCGTCATAGGAAGGAGTATATAAAGGAGCTCTGGGAGAGGAAGAGAGGCAGAGCGAAAATCGAGAGAGAGAGACCAGATCCGAAAATCTAGGGTTTTAGAGAAATTCCTGCTAGCTTAGGGAACTTAGGACTTAGGAGGCTAGACTAGCGGAGCAAGACTTAGAACGTCTTGTCTCCTATTTTTTCCGTTGTTTCCTCTTCAGCGTATCTCTACTTCCTGTTTTTCGGAAGAATATTGTATTCATCTTATCATCAGTTTCATAAACGCCTCAGCGCGACTTTTCCGCATTGTTATCTTTTTATCAATTTCGTTTGGTTGTCGCAGAGAATCCGAGCCTTCAGGGAAAACTAGGTTTACTTAGTTTTCCTCCGATAAAACTTAACAAAAATCGACGGTGCGAATTTCGGTTCCCACAGTTTGGCGCTAGAAGGAGGGGGGGTCGGATTCTCTTACTCAAAAACCTACGATTGATAACGACAGCATGGCCACATCACCTGTCCGCAACATCGTGTCATTCGAGGACGGAGCAACGGCTGGCCCAGCCAAACCTCACGACGAACTCCTCGTTATCAGACTAACGATCCAGGACATCGACGTAGCAAGAATATTGGTCGACACCGGTTGCTCGACAAATATTATTTATAGAAACACTCTCGAGAGGATGGGATTCGACCTAAGCATTATCACGGACGATCCCAATCCGATAATCGGGCTCTCAGGAAATATCACAATGACCCTCGGCTCGGTCGATCTCTCAGTCAGAGCCGGGAGCGTCACAAAGATGGTGGAATTTTTGGTAGTCGACGGCCCTGCGGCATACAACGCGATCGTCGGGACTCCATGGTTAAATTCCATGCAAGCAATACCCTCGACTTTCCACCTGTGCCTCAAATTTCCATCTCTCCTCGGAGTCGAAACAATACAAGGAGATCGTAAGGCGCCGCAAGTCTGCTTGGCCGCTGGGTTAAAACGAAAAAACTCCGAGCCCGAAATTAACTCGAAAAAGCAAGCAACCCACGAACCAGCATCGCAAGACCCTCCGGAAATTATCTGGCAGTCGCGAAAAGCTGAAGCCCTGGAAGGGAAACGTGAGCCCACTTGCGAACCAGTGATTTCGGTCTGCCTCGACGAGACTAACCCAGAACGATGCGTGGAGATTGGAGCCAATCTTCGCGACCCTTTAAAAACAGAACTCATCGCATGTCTCAAGAAGAACCTAAATACGTTCGCCTGGGCTGCGGAAGATATGCCGGGAATCGACATCAACATAACATGTCACGAACTCAACATTGATCCAACTCATAAACCCGTAAAACAAAAGAGGCGAAAGCTAGGCCCTGAACGGGCAACCGCGGTTAATGAGGAAGTCGAAAGACTCCTCAAAGTTGGATCGATAACAGAAGTAAGATATCCCGACTGGCTCGCCAATCCCGTCGTCGTCAAGAAGAAGAACGGGAAGTGGCGAGTGTGCGTCGATTTCACTGACCTCAACAAAGCGTGTCCGAAGGATTGTTTTCCGCTTCCGCACATCGACCGTCTAGTCGAAGCAACCGCGGGAAACAAACTTCTATCGTTCATGGATGCGTTCTCCGGATACAATCAGATCATGATGAATCCCGATGATCGCGAGAAGACAGCATTCATTACCGACAGAGGAACCTATTGCTACAAAGTAATGCCTTTCGGCCTAAAGAACGCCGGCGCCACATATCAACGGCTCGTCAATCGAATGTTTGCTGAGCAACTCGGAAAAACCATGGAAGTGTATATCGACGATATGCTGGTGAAATCTCTCGACGAACGCGACCACGTACTCCATCTAGAGGAGTGCTTCGAGAGATTAAACCAACACAACATGAAACTGAATCCAGCTAAATGCAGATTCGCCGTAGCATCGGGCGAATTTCTCGGGTACCTCGTAACATTCCGCGGAATAGAGGCTAATCCAAAACAAATTAACGCACTGATAGAAATGGCCTCCCCGAGAACTAAGCGGGAAGTTCAAAGGCTGACCGGACGAGTCGCGGCCCTAAACCGATTCATCTCACGATCCACGGATAAGTGCCTCCCTTTCTACGAAACCTTGAAGGGGAACAAAAAGTTCGAGTGGTCAGAAGATTGTGAGAAGGCTTTCCAACAGCTGAAACAATATCTGGCCACCCCTCCTATCCTCGCAAAGCCCGTAGTCGGAGAACCCTTGTTCCTCTACATCGCAGTATCCGCGTCAGCAGTCAGCGGCGTTCTAATTCAAGAAGAGTTCGGAGAACAGAAGCCGGTCTTTTACATTAGTAAAACGTTGCTGGATGCCGAAACTCGGTATCCGCTAATGGAAAAGTTGGCACTCGCCGTTATAACCTCGGCAAGAAAACTCAGACCGTATTTCCAATCTCATACCATCGTAGTGCTTACCACTTTCCCGCTGCGGACAATTCTACACAGTCCAAGCCAGTCTGGTAGACTCGCAAAGTGGGCAATCGAACTAAGCGAGTACGATATCGAATATCGTCCAAAAACCTGCACAAAATCGCAGGTACTCGCGGATTTCCTGGTAGAATTACCCACGACGGACTTAACTAACAAAGAGCCTGGTTCAACATGGGATCTCTATGTCGACGGATCCTCATCCAAGCAAGGATCCGGAATCGGAATCCGACTCACTTCGCCAACGGGGGAAATCCTCGAGCAATCATTCCGCTTGGATTTTCACGCATCAAACAACGAGGCGGAATACGAGGCGCTGATTGCTGGCCTACGACTGGCCCACGGGTTGAAGATTCAAAACATTCACGCTTACTGCGACTCTCAGTTAGTCGCAAACCAATTCAGCGGAGAATACGAAGCGAGGGATGAAAGAATGAACGCATATTTGAAGGTCGTCCAAGACTTGGCCCACGATTTTCAACAATTTGCGCTAACCAGGATTCCCCGCTCGGAAAATGTCCAGGCCGATGCTCTAGCAGCCCTAGCCTCAAGCTCAGATCCGGGACTTAAAAGAATAATCCCCGTCGAATTCATCGAGCACCCGAGCATCGGACCACCGGTAATCGCCAACCTGATTAGAGCACAGATCGAAGGTGCTGAAGAAAACGAAGACCAGCCGGAAGACGACACAGACCAAACAGACTACGGCTGCGACGCTCCCTGGCTGGGACCTATCAGAGCCTATATCGTAGATGGTACCTTACCCGCGGAAAAGTGGGCCGCCCGGAAAATAAAAGTTCAGGCAGCACGGTACGTAACCGTGGAAGGCGAAATCTACAAATGGCGATTCTCAGGACCTCTCATGACTTGCGCGGAAGGAGAAAAGGCGAGAAAAATCATGGAAGAGGTTCATTCCGGATCCTGCGGAAACCATTCCGGGGGAAGATCTCTCGCAACAAAAATAAAACGCCACGGTTTCTACTGGCCAACTATGATAAAGGATTGCGAGAAGTTCGCTCGTAAATGCGAGAAGTGTCAGCGGCACGCTCCTACGATTCACCAGCCCGCGGAAATCCTCTCCTCTATCTCATCTCCGTACCCTTTCATGCGATGGTCAATGGACATCGTCGGACCTATGCACCCATCTAAACAAAAACATTTTCTGCTGGTCCTCACAGACTTCTTTTCGAAATGGGTGGAAGCTGAGTCCTACGCAAGTATCAAGGACGTGCAAGTCGAGAATTTCGTCTGGAAAAACATCATAACCAGACACGGCGTCCCATACGAAATCGTAACGGACAACGGGTCTCAGTTTATTTCCACACGATTCGAGGCGTTCTGCGAAAAATGGAAAATACGACTTAACAAGTCAACTCCCAGATATCCGCAGTGCAACGGACAAGCTGAAACCATAAATAAAACCGTCCTGGACGGACTAAAAAAGCGCTTAGAAGCCAAGAAGGGACGATGGGCCGAAGAACTCGAAGGAGTCCTTTGGTCTCACCGAACCACTCCAAGACGAGCAACAGGAGAAACTCCTTTCGCTCTCGTTTACGGAACAGAATGCATGATCCCGGCGGAAGTCGAATTCCCCGGCGTACGACGGAGGTTTCTTCCCGAACGGGAAGACCTGAACAATGCCATGCTGCTGGATAATCTTGATCTCATCAACGAGCGTCGCGACCAAGCCCTCATCCGGATTCAAAATTATCAGCAAGCCGCCGCAAAGTACTACAACACGAACGTACGCCATCGCAGATTCAAAGAAGGTGATTTGGTTTTGCGTAAAGTCTTCCAAAACACTGCCGAACGAAACGCAGGAAAACTGGGAGCGAACTGGGAAGGACCATACAAAATCATAAAAGTCGTCCGACCAGGATCGTATCAAATCGCAAACATGCAAGACGTAAAAATCCCGAGAACTTGGAATGCGATGCATCTCAAGAAATACTTCCACTAGAACGTAAAACGTGGACAACAGAACTACGAGATTGCTTGATCCTCGAAGGAGGTACGTAGGCAACCCGTCAACCGGCGGGCTCAGCTATCCCCCCGATTTAAAAGGGGGGAGTGGGGTGCGTGCACTCGTACACTCCCACAATTTTCGGAAAAAACCTAACTTTCGAAAACTTTCCGCAATCGAATCGCTTAACAGCCTCAACAACGGATCCAGTATCCACTAAATACATCATAAATTACCACCCGGAAACTTTCCGCGATTCCTAAAAGCCCATAATCCTATATGGCATAAGAAAAACAAACTTCAAAGCACTGCGAGACGTCGCTTCGTGCCTGAATATTCGTTTTTCACCTTCATACGCCTTCTAAACGGCATCATATCGTTGTTGCTGATCACAACAAACGAACTTCAACGTCCTAAACAGACAAGCCACCTAAGGGTAGGCTCTTTTACATCCGACAAGGATCCCATAGCGCGCTATACAAAAACTCCAAATTTGGTTCAGCACTTCGTAAAGGAAGTAGCTCGATTCGTGCCCAGACAAATCATATAAGCCGATACCACTTCGCGGATTTTAAAACGGTACGAATCAGGTTAAAATCACAAACAGGCAAAACGAAAGCCGATTTGTCATCGCACAGCCTTAGTCTGAGAGTAAACCTAGGTCTTGCCCTAAACCCAGCCTTGCTGGTATCTTAACATCTCATAGGCAAAGCGTCAACGACGCGAGATCCCAAAATTTGTCTCTTCACTCGAGTCTGTACGTTTCCACGAATTTTCGCGTAAATCGTAAACCGCAGGAAAATCTCGCTTTTCACAAACGACGGATACGGTGATCATCAGGGAGGCAGGAATGAGACGACAACTCACACCCTGTCCCTCTAACTTCGATAAACAGAAGTTCAAAACACAAAATATTTCATAAATGCATACGGCAAGTTCATTACAATACCCTAAAAAGGGCAGGGATTCGAAGCCACCAACGGCCAGTCCCGAAATCATACATAATGGCCAACCAACGGCCGAAATACAATCAATATAAAAATCCCTTCAAGGGATTGATCAACCTAGGCATCCTCCGGAACGCCACCTTCGTCCTCCGACTCACCCGAAGCAAGAGCGGCCTCACCATCGCCCGCACCGACCTCCTCGTCACCTTTGTCCGCGACGAATCCAGCATCCTGGGCCTCTGGAATCTCCGAGTCCGGGACCAGAGCAGCCGAGGATGATGGGTCGGTAAGCTCCGTCGTAGTGCAGGCTCCTGTCTCCTCGAAACGCTGAATCCTCCTCCTGAGGCGTCGGACCTCCGAGGACTTGCTCTTCTTCTCCTCCTTCGCCTTAAGCAGTGAGCTCACAGTCTTTCCCAAGTCACGTTCGAGATCGCTGATCCTAGCTTCGAGCGTCGATATCTGGGCGGCATGAGTGCTCTCGATCGATTGAAGCACAGCCTCGGTACGCTTCAAAGCCTCTCGCGACGAATCCAGCTCCTGGGACAAACGTGTGACCTCCAATCCGCAGTCTCCAAGCATCCCGTCAATTAACGACACGAACTGATTGCACGAAAGAAATGTGAGAATCGAAAGAGTCAGTGAAAGAAAAGGGAGTCTCACGAAAATACCTTAGAGCGGTGATGCGATAGTTTTGTCGAAACTTCGCCTTCCTCACTCTTGGCACACCTTTTCCTCTTCGCTGATCCGGTAGCTCCAGCTCTCGAACGTCCCTTCGATGGCGGGATAGCATTGGATGCGGGAAGTCCTAGAACGATCTCCCTCTTCTTTTCTGGAGGGGGAGGCATGACTTCCACCGCATCCTCTGAAACCAGTATCGGCGCCGAAGAAGAGCCTTCTGGGCGAGCCTGGACGCCGGGTGCCTGCTCCAGAACAACAGTTTCTCCAGCAGGTAAAGGGATATCGGGTCCAGGAGCCGGAACCGTAGAGGTCGAAGCTGGGGCGACGGCATTCTCAGAAACCGAAGCCGCGGGGTCAGGAGCTGAAACCACGTCGGGTCCAGGAGTCGGAACGAAAGAAGCACTAGGACCGGCCACGCTGGACTCCATCAAAGCACGGCGTCGCTCCATCTTCTCCTGAAAAGAACTGAACCCCTCGACAAACGTCTGCGTAAGGGCAGGAACCTCTCGCGCTGGCGAGGCTTGGTTGGCATCGCTCATTTCCACATCGCAATCTTTCTTTTCGTTTTGAGAGGAAGCCATACTTTCTAAGAATTGAGAAGGGGGAAGTGGGTGAGAAATGAGAGGGGGTGGAGTACAACTTATAAGAAATCAAAGATGGTGGGATTTTTCGGAATAAAATATTCGTAGCCGAAAATTTCGATTTTCAACCAAGAGATCTTCCGCACGCAAAATCGCTCTCGCATCTTGCATGCTGGGGGGCTAACTGTTGGGGTCAAAAACGGTTATCTCGAAATCAACGGCTAAGACTATTTGTCGTACGAAAAATCCTCCGAAAGATGCACACGGACACCCGCAAACCAAAGCAGCTGACCGCGACCTGCCCCTAGGCGCCGGGCGCCTAGCGCCCGTGCTGCCTCCAGGAGGCGCCGGGCGCTAGGCGCCCGTGCTGCCTCTAGGAGGCGCCGGGCGCCTAGCGGCCGTGCTGCCTCTAGGAAGCGCCGGGCGCCTAGCGGCCGTGCTGCCTCTAGGAGGCGCCGGGCGCCTAGCGGCCGTGCTGCCTCTAGGAAGCGCCGGGCGCCTAGCGGCCGTGCTGCCTCTAGGAGGCGCCGGGCGCCTAGCGGCCGTGCTGCCTCTAGGAGGCGCCGGGCGCCTAGCGGCCGTGCTGCCTCTAGGAGGCGCCGGGCGCGTAGCGCCCGTGCTGCCTCTAGGAGGCGCCGGGCGCCTAGCGCCCGTGCTGCCTCTAGGAGGCGCCGGGCGCCTAGCGCCCGTGCTGCCTCTAGGAGGCGCCGGGCGCCTAGCGCCCATGCTGCCTCTAGGCGCCGGGCGCCTAGCGCCCGTACTGCCTCTAGGCGCCGGGCGCCTAGCGCCCGTGCTGCCTCGCGTCTTCGAACGATAATCTTCTACGCACGAGTTCCAGGCCCCGACTGTCAGTAATCTGCGCCTCGAGTCCTTCCCAAGTTCTCGCGGAATGAATCATTAGAATTCCGCAAACAACACTCCCGTTCTCATTCTGAACTAAAACCGTCGGAAACATTTCGGAAACTCGTAAGACATCAACGGAAAAGAAGATCTTAAATCATTCATACGGAACGATGAAGGTTAGCTAAAACACCACACATCTCAACTTTACGAAGGATTGAAGATCTTCCGAAGAAATCGTAGAAAGCAGCGGAAGTCCTCGAAACGGCCCAAAGGGACCAAACGCGATCGGACAATCCATTTACGATTATCTAGGACAGGTACAACGACTTACACTTATCTTTACGCGACAAGATAAATCCTAAATTTCCGGAAGGATAAATGTCAAGTTTCCCGAAGATAAACATGAAGGTCGACGAAAATGGAAAAAGCCCGCCTTGCGGCCCAGAAGGAGAATAGACCGTCATAGGAAGGAGTATATAAAGGAGCTCTGGGAGAGGAAGAGAGGCAGAGCGAAAATCGAGAGAGAGAGACCAGATCCGAAAATCTAGGGTTTTAGAGAAATTCCTGCTAGCTTAGGGAACTTAGGACTTAGGAGGCTAGACTAGCGGAGCAAGACTTAGAACGTCTTGTCTCCTATTTTTTCCGTTGTTTCCTCTTCAGCGTATCTCTACTTCCTGTTTTTCGGAAGAATATTGTATTCATCTTATCATCAGTTTAATAAACGCCTCAGCGCGACTTTTCCGCATTGTTATCTTTTTATCAATTTCGTTTGGTTGTCGCAGAGAATCCGAGCCTTCAGGGAAAACTAGGTTTACTTAGTTTTCCTCCGATAAAACTTAACAAAAATCGACGGTGCGAATTTCGGTTCCCACAATATGTGTACATCGATCGATGGAGTATCTCGTCGTCATTTTTTCAAATGCGTCATCGATCGATTACACGAAGTGTGTATCGATCGATATGTAACTCTGGATATCGACCTCGGTGTCTGATCTTCAAGTCATCTCGGGAAAACTCTCCTTTAAGCTTCAAATGGCACCTAAAACGTCACTTTACTCCAAAATGCCCTTGAACCTGAAAACATACCTAAAAGACTCCAAAACATAGATATATATAGTAAAATCATATAAATACCATGAGTAAAAGTGGGTCAAAATCATGGTATATCAGCATCCCTTGCCTAATGACCAATATCCATTGCTAGAACGAAGACCTTGACGATTATACTGGCCCATACCGTTATGGCAGTATCCTAAAAGCAGAATCTCTTGGTTCATCTGTTGGGGAAAAATATCCAGGGCTAAAGATTTCTCCAGCTTCCGAAGGGGCCTTGACTTCCGGGCCCTCGTTTGGAAGGGACCCAGGGTCTTTCCTCTACTCAAAGAACCAATCTCCACTGGGAGGCACTAGGATCCGATCTCCATTAATAATATCCAGGGTCCAGTCCCCGCGACGAGGAACCAAGGCCTAGCCCCTGCCGAAAGGACCAAGGATCTGATCCTCCGCACAAATATAGAAGTTTCCTAAACCGAGGGGAAAGTAATATATTCAAGAATATTGCGAAGACCGCCCTACTTCAGCCGACTTATATCAACTATAAAAGGGGAACCCAAACCCTAGAACAAGGGATCGACACTTTGGGGCTTAGAGACTAGAGAGTTAGGCGATAAAACTAGGGTTTATACATACCTAACATTGTAATCCAGAAATCACTCAATAATAACAGTCTCTTTGCCTCGATTTCTATTCTTAACACACATAAACACTTACAAATATTTGAGTCTTCCTGTGTTCCGTAGTACTAAAACGACCCTACACAAAAATACCATAACAGTTTGGCGCTAGAGGGAGGGGAGTAACTCAACTACGTGACGATGCACAGGAAGACGATTCCAACCAAGCTGAATTGACCCCGAAGGAGAAAGAGCTTCTAAGCCGATTCGAAACCCTTCACAGTCAAATCACCGACCTTCATAAGGCTCAGGAAACCGCACCTGCAGGTCTGGAACTCGTCCAGGAAGTTCAGTACCTAAAAGATCAACTTGGGGAACACTCCAAGCAGCTTCAGCAAAGCGTCGAGAAGCTAGACGCTATGGAAGCCGAAAACTTCGCTCTCCGACGAGAAAACCAATCTCTCGGGGCAATTGGAAACAAGCGGAAACGGTTCAGAACCAGAGTCCGACCTATGGCTTCGCTCAACACTCCACATGACGACGAGGAGACGCCTCAACAGCCCGACGACGGACCCGGCGGTCAAGAAGCCACTCGAGACGCAACCCGGGAAGAAGAAGAGGACGACTCTGATGCAGAGGACGAAGAATATTCACCTGACCATCCCGAGATCTCAGATCCAGCTCTAGCCGCCTACCTAGAGAAGGTGGTATCCGAAAGATTTGGCACCATCCAATCCATGGTGGAAAGGCTCCCCGGAGTAGCTCACCCTATCCGGAGAAGCGATCCCAGGTCATACTCCGACACACCTTTTATGAAGGAGATTGCTTCGGTCGAGATGCCTCGCAAATTCTCTTTCCTGAGCATTAAGATGCATGAGGGAACCGGAGATCCTGACAATCATATCGCCCAGTATAAGCAACGCATGATAGCCGTGGCTATTCCAAAAGAAGCAAGGGAGGCCACCATGTGAAAAGGTTTCAGATCAACCCTAACCGGTCCTGCCCTCCAATGGTATATCAACCTCCCCACGGGATCCATATCATCTTTCGCCGCCCTCAGCGACAAGTTCGTGGAACAATTCGCCAGCAGCCGCCATCTGGAGAAGAGATCGGATGACCTCTACGAGATCCAACAATACAGAAACGAATCCCTACGTTCCTACATAGCTCGTTTCAACCAGGAGAAGGTCTCTATACCCGAATGCAACGCCGATACAACAGTCTCAGCCTTCAAGAAGGGTCTGCTTCCGGAGGGAGAGCTCTACAAGGAACTAACGAAGTACAGATGCAGAGACATGGCAGATGTGCTATCCCGCGCATGGGCCCAAGTAAGGTGGGAAGAAGACGTCGTGAGCAGGGCCAAGGTCTCCTTCAAATACGATCAGAAGTCCTCCAGGCCTTCGAAGGACGAACGTGAGGAAACCATCCGATCTCGACCTTCCCGAGAATCCACCAACCAGAGCAGGGGCAGATATCAACATCACCCTCTACCTCGATCCGAAGGAATGATGGTTTCTACTTGGCCCAGTATCTCCCACCTCGCAATATCCAAACCAGAGCTCATCGGAGTCTTGAGACAGATGGGCCCACAAGCTAAGTGGCCACCTAAAATGAGGTCCCCTGACGCTACCCGGAACCCTAAAAGATGGTGTGGGTTCCACAATGATCACGGTCACACCACTGAAGACTGTATAGCCTTGAGGCTGGAAGTAGCCGAACTTCTTAGGAAGGGCTACCTAAGGGAGTTCCTCTCAACAAAGCAAAGGACCTCCTCAACAAGGAAGGTCCCGCTCTCCCCAACGATGATGTTCCTGCTGTTATGATATTTTTGTGTAGGGTCGTTTTAGTACTACAGAACACAGGAAGACTAATAGTTTTTGAGTATTTGTATGAGTTTAGAGAAGAGAAATTGAGGCAAAGAGATATCTTATTGAGTATGTTTAGCGTTACAACGTATTGGGTGTATAAACCCTAGTTTTCTAGCCTAACTCTCTAATCTCTAAGTCCCAATGTGTCAATCCCTTGTTCTAGGGTTTGAGTTCCCCTTTTATAGTTGATAGAGTTCCCCTTTTATAGTTGATATAAGTCGGTCAATCTTGGGCGGCCTTCGTAATATTCATGAATATATTACTTTTCCCTCGGTTTAGGAAACTTCTATATTCATGCGGAGGATCGGATCCCTGGTCCTTTCGTCAGGGGCTAGGCCTTGGTTCCTCGTTACAGGGACTGGACCCTGGATATTATAAAGTAGAGTTCGGGTCCTGGTGCCTTCTGATGGAGACTGGTCCCTTGAGTAGGGGAAGGACCCTGGGTCCCTTCCAAACGAGGGCCCGAAAGTCAAGGCCCCTTCGGAGGCTGGAGAAATCTTTAGCCCTGGTTATTTTTCTCCAACAGTTTGCCCCTTATTCCTTGATTGCTTCGTAGGGATCAAGGGATAACATATAGTCTTGGATCTTGGTACCATTTCTTCAAGCAGGAGAAGGGTTTGGAGTCTAGGCGAGACGTGGAGTCATCTCGGGATATGATCGCTTGGATGGAATGAGCCTAAAAGGAAATAGGGATCGCGACCCGATCGTGATGGTGCTAGGTCGGCGGAATATTTTGGAGACAATTTTGGAAATTTGCCGAGACTTATGATTAGCTTCCAAATTCTTTTGTCTTTTCCCTTTTCTTCTTTCCCTTTATGCGACAAAAATGGAAAGTCGTCCTGGGAATATATTTGGATGCTCCGATGCCTTTAGACGACACAAATTTAGGTTTTCCCATATTCTCCTTATTGGAAGCAGATGTCGAACGCTCCGACTTTCACGAAATCGTTCCCCGTCCCCGGTGTTGGGGGACGTGTCAGGCCCCGTCGCTTGTTTGGTGATCCCTTTGATTCCCCAGTCCTAACGCCCAGCGTGATTTCGGGAATAGATGATGAAGGGGTTCCCATGGCCCCTGCTCGCCCTCGTCACTTTTGTTCCTTCGATGCTTCGAATGAAGACGAAGACGGCCCGAGGTCCGACATTAAGGAAGGTAATCTGATGGAGATCCGTCGTAGATATTCCTTGCCCGGTATGATGGGGATCAGGTGCGCGGGAGAGTTCGAACGAGCTCCTGATGGAGGAAGGGGTGAGATAGCAATCTTTGAGGCTTATTTGGAGGCTGGCTTTAGAGGAGGGATCCCTTCTTTGATTGCGGAAGTGGCGTCATACTTTGGATGTTCCCCTTCACAATTTACGCCTGCTACATGGCGTACTCTGATTGCTATTCAAGTGTTAGGAGAATTCCATAGTATTCCTTTTGGATTGTCTGAAGTCGTATATTCTTACTCCTTTGTTCCCTTGTCGAGTAAGAAAGACTTCTATCAAATATGGTCCCGGGATGGTGAACCTTTGGTGGATGAACCTCCTCGGGGCATTCGTGGTAGCTTCCCTTCAAACGAAGGTGTTCCCAGCTATCCTTGCTTCTGGCGTTCAGTGGGTAAGTTGCTTCTATTTTCCCAGACTTGAGTATTGTGCTTGCTGAATTACTTTGGGTTCCCCCCCCCCTTTTTTTTTTTTTTTGCAGAGGTGGCCCGGCCGATCGTCCAAGCTGGTGAGACTTTGGCGAAGTTGGCGCGAGGTAATCCTAGGCGCTTTCGCTGGATTCTGTTTTTGACGCATCCGATATCGCTACGTCATAGCCGTATTTGGGGTAATGGAATTTCTCTTACTTTTTCTTTCTGCCCTAGCCGTAGCTTGATGGGGTTTGGTTTTTCCAGGTGGGATCCCCATGGCTTCGATATTGTCAGTATACGAAGAGTATTGTAGAGCCAGGCCTCAAAGGAGAAGACTTCGCAATTCGTCTCTTTCTGTCCCTTCGGTGATGGCTTCTTTGGCTCCGAGGGACGCTATCAGGGATCGGTTCCCTAGCTTAGGCCGGCGTGTTCCTCCGCATGAAGAGATTCTCTTTCTTCGGAGGCAGCTTCAGGAAGTAATCTCTAACCAGGCTCTTATCGTGCAGAGGGCTCGGGAACAGGCTCGTTGTGGGAACCGAAATTCGCACTGTCAAATATTACTAAGTAAAAACGTAGGAAAACTAAGTTGACCTAGTTTTCCCCGAGGATCTCGGCTATCTGCTGGGCCACGCACAACAAAGTTAAAACAGACTAAGTTGAGAATAAATGCGTAAAATAAAGAGAGCAAAAAAAGAAAGAATTTTATTTCCGAATTCGCGGAGAGCGTTGGAACAATAGGTCGAGATCGCGGCCGTAAGAGCTGTCGATCGTCGCTAGTCTCAAAACCCTAGATCTAACCTAATTGAGTCGCAGCTCGCTAAAAAGGAAATAAACGCCTAAGTTCTAAATTGCTCTGAGAGTAGTTTGCCTTCTGATTTTCGGATCCCCTTTCCTCTGCTCCTAGACTTGCTTATATACTCCCATATGACGGTCTATTCCTGATGGGCCGCCGCGAGCTGGGCTTTTTCCATTTTCGTCGGCTTTCGTATTTATCGGAAAAGTTGACATTTATCTTTTTGGAAACTTGATGTTTATCCTTTGGAAGTTTGACATTTACCTTGTTTGGGAAGATAATTGTAAACTATCGTATCTATCTTTTAGAAAATCGTAAAATGGTTATCCGATCATGTTTGGTCCCCTTTGGGCCGTATCTCGGACTTCCGCTATTTTTTACGATTTCTTTGAGAGAACGCTCCTACTCGGATATTGGATCTTTCAGAAGATCTTCGACTCTTTTCTGAGGCGAATGGTGGTTTTAGATAACCATCGCCGTTCTCTACGAAGTTTTTCCATCCGTCGATGTCTTACGGGTTTTCCGAAGGCTAGGAGTAGAAAAAGGAGTTTGGTTTGCGGGATTCCAGAAAGTCGCAAAACTTGGATTTCTGGCGGTTTGAGAGCCTGGAACTTACGCACGAAGACTAGCCGTCCGACAACTCGAGCCAGCATGACGCTAGGCGCCCGGCGCCTAGAGGCAGAACGGGGTCAGTCGCTCGTTTCTTTCTGTTCGTGCGAGTTTTTTGCGTTCTTTTATTTTTCCGGAGATTTTTATTGTGTAGAGAATGTTTCTAGTCGTTGACTTCGAAACGACTTAACATTTTCCCGAGTTTTCTAGATTGAAACTTAGTCTCTTAAAGCTTCTCTAGCATTTTTCGTGTTTTGTCCGAACTTTTCGGACATCGATTTCGTCTTGACTGATTTTGACCCCAACAGTTAGCCCCCCAGCTAGCTAGGAGCCGTAGGGCTCGTAGGTCCTAGCTTGCTTTTTGGTTCGTGAGGAAAGTATGGAGACGAAAGCGTGTCGAAAGTCGGAGTAAATAGTTAAATCCATGTCTATAAAGACTTGTGAATTCTTTACCATTCTTCTTTCACCCAAGAATCTTAAGTCAATCTATCCCTTGGAAATTCTCTCTCTACTTTTAAGAAAAGAATGACTTCAAGATCTAAATCCTCGAGGAGACAGTCTCGCTCGTCTTCGGATAGTTTCCATGCCGAGGAGGAAGTTCCGAAGCCCGAGGTTTCAGAGATTGACAGGAGCGCGTATTGTGATGCCGTATTTGGTTCTGATGCCCCTCTTCCCGTGATTCCGATTCCCCGGCGACCTGTGAAGGCGCGTGTGGAAACTGATTCGCTGAGCGATGTATCCCCCGAGTATCTCGGAATTCTTCGAGAGTTTTATGAGGTTCCGAAGGGAGTCGTGTTTCGCATTCCCCATGGGAATGAGAGTTCAGAGCGCCCTCCGGAGGGTTACTTTACTTGTTACGAGGCATTCCTGACGCAATGTAGACTATGATTCCCGATCCCCGGGGTCATTGTTCAGGCTCTCGACTGTTTCGGAATCTCAATCAGCCAGTTGAACGTGCCGGCTTTAGAAAGCTGTCTTGGCGTTGTAATTCTGAGTTACGAGTTAGGAATGGATCTTAGCCCTTCAGACTTCGAAGGGTTGTGGAGTTCCAAGACCGTGAGCACCAATGGAATATACGCCATGAAATCGAGGACCGATTATTCGGTAATTCGTGGACTTACCTCACATGCTAAGGATTTCGTCGATCGTTTCTTTTTTGTGAGGATAGATGGAGAATCTGTCGAGGAAGGCTTTCTTCATCTATTCCCGACGGAGTGGTTGTACCGACGTGGTAAGATCATCGTACTCTTTCTTTTCTTTTTTTTTTTTTAGAATCTGAAAGGCGAGCTCTGAACGCATATACATTTTTTTATTGTTCAGAGAACAGGTGTCTCACGCATGTTCCTTCCGATCTTTCCATCAAGAGAGACATTTTTAGGTCAAGGGCCTGTTCCTGGAATTCTTTCGATCTTGACCGGATTCGAAAGGCGGTCGCGCTTCACCGATCGCGAGGCGGCACGCGACCTATCATTAATGATGGATCCTTTGTATTTGCTCCTCCGAGGCGGAGGGGGAAATCATCGAAGGGCAAAGGGATCGCTTTCGAGGCCTCGTCGGGAAACGACGAGCCGTCGAGATACGATCCTAACTTTGTCGCAGAAAATGTCGGTGTTCCCGGTCCGAATCCTCCCCCGAGTGACTTCTTTGATGAGCTCCCTCCAGCATTTACCCGTGACGAGTCTTTGGACAACGAGACGAGGGATAAGGTGACCGCGGAGGGTGCTCGTTTGGTCAACGAGGTTTGTTTCTGAAACTCGAGCAAATCCCCCCCTTCTTTTTTTATTTGACCTTGACTTCTTTGCAGGCCGTGAGAGTATGGAACGCATCGATCGATGGAAGTTTCCGTACTGCTCGATTGGCCCGCTTCAAAGCGGAGGAGACTGAAAGGGAGTTTGCCAAGTATCGGTTGGAGGTGGAGGAGCAAAACCGCCGGCAAGCCGAGGTCCAGGCTCGAGCCCTCGTTCGTGCAGAGAGGGCGGAGAAGAGCTGCCGCCGAACTGAACCGAAGGACAGAAATCTTTTCTACTGAATTCGAGGCGTACAAAGAGGCTCAGGACTTTGTAGGTGATTTTCGCGAGTGTCGTGGTACGGTCGGTACTCATCACAAGATGCAGCGTGAGGGTTTCTCACTTTCCAGCGAACTCGCCGCGATGGACGGCTCGATGAGAATATGCGCTAATGCCGAATCCTCTGTTCCTCCGATCGAGGGGAGGATTCGAGAGTTGTGGAACCCTATTCAAGTCTCGGAAGACACAGCGGATGCGGGTGCGGATGCGAACGCAGGCGAGGAGGGTGAAGAGGTCGACCAGCCCAACTCCTCGTATGGAATATCTTTAACCAGTTGTCTTGCATTTGATTATAATTTGTGATAAGCCAAGTGGGGCTGCGACCCTTAGGAGGTCGCGTGACTTTGTGTTTCTCGGGATTGGCCGTTGGTGGCCTTTGAATCCATGTTATGAATGCTTTTATGAATTCTGCGTTTTGATTTATACTTTCGTCAAGTGTAGAGGGTTTGAATGCGCGTAGTCACTTCGTATTCAAGCTCTTTCTTTTTTTGTCGCTTAACCGGTAGGTTACTTTGTAGCGAACGTTAGGTTTGTAAGCGATAAGAGGCAAGTTTTGGAATCTCGTATTCTGGATACTTATGCCTATGAGATGTTTTAGATACCAGCAAGGCTGGGTTTAGGGCAAGACCTATGTCTAGTTTCGGACTGAAGCTATGCGATGACAAATCGGCTTTTTCATTTTGCTTTTTTGCGATTTCGACCTGACTCGTACCGTCTTAGAACCCGCGAAATACTTATCGGCTTATACGATTCGTTTGGGTACGAGTCGAGCTACTTCCTTTACGAAGAGCTAACCAAAATTTGGATTTCCTGTATAGCGCGCTATGATATCCTTGTCGGATGCAAGAGGACTTCGTTGGAAGCCAGACTACGAATTAGATTGAGTGAAACGTTTCTATGTTTTTCCGTCGGGGCCAATCGACGGAAAGGGATTTTAGAGTCGCGGAAAGACTGTTTGATAGAGTTTTTTGGAGGAGAATAGAGAATCGAAACTGGTCGGGAACTTGCGACGTCTCGCGTTCCTTAAAGATACGATTTTCGTTTTCCGTAATGTTTGTGCGTTGGATAAGCGTTCGAATTTAAGACTTTATAAAAAATTTCGAGAATGTAGAATACATGTAAAGAATATTTATGCGGGAGTACGAGAGTATTCGTTCCCATCTCCCCCCCCCCCTTTTTGGTGAGGGGGATAGCTGAACTCGTCGGGTTTCGACGAGCTGCCTACGTACCTCTTGCGAGGATCAAGCCATCTCGTAGTTCTGTTTATATCGTGGATGCTATTACTCCACGATTTCCGGCGCCTCGACTGTTTTAGCTAAGTCGGTGGCCGCGTTGGGAGTTAGGTCATCCGTTCCGTCGGCGATGGTCTCGAGGATTTTCTTGTCATCCTGAGTCGTGGCCTTTTTGGACAAGTCTGAGTCGTCCTTTGCTGAGTTCTCGGAGATACTCAGATGCTTCTTAGTTCGCTTCGGGTTAGCCACTGGGGCGTTCTGATTGCTGCGCAATTTATGTTCAGCCAGGAAGCAGAGTCGCGACTGTTTTTGGCTTCCCCAGATTACCGCCGTTCCAGTTGGTGTCGGAAACTTGACGCTGAGATGGTAAGTGGACGGGACTGCCTTCATGGCGTTTATCCAAGGAGTTCCCATTATGGCGTTATAGATGGTCGGGTTATCCACTACCGCGAACTCGACGATCTTCGTGACTTCTTTTGCCATGACTGGGAGCCTAATTTTTCCGAGGGTCATGGATGTGACGCCCGAAAATCCAATCAACGGTCTTGGTTCTGGGATGACTTCTCCTAGGGGTATGTTCATCCTCTGGAGAGTATCGCGGAACATGATGTTGACCGTGCTTCCTGTGTTGATGAGGATGCGGCCGACTTCGAGATCTTGAATCACCAAGTCGATGACCAGAGGATCGTAGTGGGGTTTATCGAGTCTGGCCGTGTCCTGTTCCTCGAAGACGATCGTGTGATTGGGAACGTCATCTTCTGGGCACCATCCGGGACTTGTTTCGGCCTTCAGTCCGTAGGCTTTAATTGACAAAACGGAGTCCTGGTAGAAGTGCGATCCTCCGATGATCATGTTGATCCTCTGGCGATTGTTGTTGTTTCCTTCGCCGTCTTGTCTTCGTCCGCGTTTTTCGCCCGATTGAGTTCCAAGAGTGTTATTCTCGGGATTGGCTCCGTCGGTCTTCGGCGGACGGTCAGAATCTAGGAGCAGGTCTTTCACGCTTCTGACCATTGCTAGCTCGCCGGCAAGTAGCTTTGTAATGAGTCTAGCGCCGAGGACTTTGCAATTGGCGGTAAGTGACCTTTCGTCTGATGGAACTCGCAGCTGGAGTTGTCCTTTTACGAGTTCCGCGTCCAAGTGTTTCCGGTGGTCCTCCCTTGTTCGGAGTTGACGGCGTAGGTATGTTCGCCTTGGACGTCTTTCCCCTCGTGATGGACGTACTTGTCGTTACGTGAGGTTTTCCTCTTGCCGGACGCTTTCTGCGGTCCGTGCTTTTGTGCCAGGACTTTCATCTCTTCTTCCATGATGATGAAATCCTTCGCCTTGTGGAGAGTGTCATGGATGGTGCGTGGCCTCTCCAAAGAAATCCACTTTCGGAATTTCGATTTGTACCAAAGGTTTTTTCTCAGGGCGTCGATGGCGACTCTGTCGCTGAGGCCTGTTACCCTGGACATTACGAGTTTGAACCTCCTTATGTAGTCGCGGAGCGGCTCGTCTTCCTTTTGAATCAGGCTCCAAAGGTCTGCGTCGGAGGTGTCCTTGTCCATGAACATGGAAATTTGCTTCAGAAAGGCTGAAGCAAGCTGGCGGAAACTTCCGATGGAGTTTCTTTTCAAGTGCGAGAACCACTCGAGCGCGGCACCTCTGAGGTTCTCGACCAACAGGAGACAGCAGCCGACATCTTTTTCCCGCTCTGGAAGTTTAGACCTAGCCATTGCAATCTGAAAGGATTGCAGATGTGCCTTCGGGTCTGTGGTTCCGTCGTAGGTGGGAAGCTTTATTTTCCCGGGATCTGAGACCTGTGCGCCTGTGATTCGAGAGGTGAACGGAGTCTTCCTCGATTCTTCGAGGAGCAGGTCGATCTCGGGAGCAGTGCTGGTTGCGTGTTGAATCTGCGATTTTACCGCCTTCACCTCGGCTGCAGTCTTCGCGATGTATTCGCGTAAATCGTGGATCTCATCGGCGCCGTTTGCGCTCCTTTGTCTACGTTGGCTGCGATAGGCCCGAGTTTGGTCTTCGGCCAGCCTCTTTTGCTCCGACCAGTAGAGGTCTTCTTCCTCTTCTGTCATCGGTTTTTCGAAGGCTGCCGCCAGTCGAGCTGACTGACTTCGGGTCCTTCTATGGTGGACGTCGGCGTCTTCGTCGGACGGATCCGATTGATCGCTGATATCCAGGTTGATTCTTTCGACGTCGAGCCCTTCGTTTTCCCTCGCAGGAGGTGGAAGGTTATCCGTCGTTTTCTTCTGCCCCGCCGGAGTGGTATCGTCAGGGATGAGTTCCGGGGATTCTCTCGGGGCATCTTTTTCTTTGTCTCCGGAGGTTCTGAAGTCGAGCCTCCTGACACGCCTCACCTTGGTGGATCCGCGCGAGAGTTTGCTTTTCGCTGTTAAGGTACTGACCTATTTAGCGAGTGAAGCCATTAGTTTCTCTTGTTCTTCCGACCGTTTTCTGGGCGGTGGTGAACAGTTCCTTCACCTGGTCCAGCATCGCGGTTTTTGCCTCGGCAGTGACCGTCGATACGTTTCCGGTGGGAGTCTTCTCAGCGTTGGCATCGGCGGCTGGTCCGTCGTGCATTTGCTTGTCTTTTTCCGCATTAGCAGACATGCTTAACTGGGCGTGCGTAGTTGCGAGAAAGATAATTCCGTGTATCCCCCTCCCTCTTGCTCCAAACTGTGGGAACCGAAATTCGCACTGTCAAATATTACTAAGTAAAAACGTAGGAAAACTAAGTTGATCTAGTTTTCCCCGAGGATCCCGGCTATATGCTGGGCCACGCACGACAAAGTTAAAACATGATAAGTTGAGAATAAATGCGTAAAATAAAGAGAGCAAAAAAAGAGAGAATTTTATTTCCGAATTCGCGGAGAGCGTTGGAACAATAGGTCGAGATCGCGGCCGTAAGTGCTGTCGATCGTCGCTAGTCTCAAAACCCTAGATCTAACCTAATTGAGTCGGAGCTCGCTAAAAAGGAAATAAACGCCTAAGTTCTAAATTGCTCTGAGAGTAGTTTGCCTTCTGATTTTCGGATCCCCTTTCCTCTGCTCCTAGACTTGCTTATATACTCCCATATGACGGTCTATTCCTGATGGTCCGCCGCGAGCTGGGCTTTTTCCATTTTCGTCGGCTTTCGTATTTATCGGGAAAGTTGACATTTATCTTTTTGGAAACTTGATGTTTATCCTTTGGAAGTTTGGCATTTACCTTGTTTGGGAAGATAATTGTAAACTATCGTATCTATCTTTTAGAAAATCGTAAAATGGTTATCCGATCATGTTTGGTCCCCTTTGGGCCGTATCTCGGACTTCCGCTATTTTTTACGATTTCTTTGAGAGAACGCTCCTACTCGGATATTGGATCTTTCGGAAGATCTTCGACTCTTTTCTGAGGCGAATGGTGTTTTTAGATAACCATCGCCGTTCTCAACGAAGTTTTTCCATCCGTCGATGTCTTACGGGTTTTCTGAAGGCTAGGAGTAGAAAAAGGAGTTTGGTTTGCGGGATTCCAGAAAGTCGCAAAACTTGGATTTCTGGCGGTTTGAGAGCCTGGAACTTACGCACGAAGACTAGCCGTCCGAAAACTCGAGCCAGCATGACGCTAGGCGCCCGGCGCCTAGAGGCAGAACGGGGTCAGTCGCTCGTTTCTTTCGGTTCGTGCGAGTTTTTTGCGTTCTTTTAACTTTCCGGAGATTTTTATTGTGTAGAGAATGTTTCTAGTCGTTGACTTCGAAACGACTTAACATTTTCCCGAGTTTTCTAGATTGAAACTTAGTCTCTTAAAGCTTCTCTAGCGTTTTTCGTGTTTTGTCCGAACTTTTCGGACATTGATTTCGTCTTGACTGATTTTGACCCCAACACTCGTCGGGATGTCATGAGAGAGTGGTCGACGAGGAGTGTTGGCCAGCATGGACTGTTTGGGGGAACCGGCCGATGGGGACCTGTTGGAGGTCCGATCCGAAGTTCGGGGAGCGGTGATGGTGGACTTGGTGTCTTCCCTTCTTTTCGTCGGGAGCCGAATCTCTGATTGTTTCTTCAATACTTATGCTTTTCTTGCTTTATGTTATCGTCTTTCTCTCTGGTTTTTTTAGTAGCTTTCTTCCCTCCGAATAAGAACTCTTAATCATATCTATTGGTTTTTGCTTTTACTCTGTCTTTTGTTTCTTCGAACCTTATACTTCTTCTTGGTAGAGGTGTTTATGGTTTTTGAGCCGTAGTTGCTTGATTAGATGATTTCTAGGGGAGATCGATCTTTGTGGAGAATCGTCGTCCAGGATCGGAGTATTGTCTAATGACTGGGTCGAGAATCTGAAAATATCGAATCATTAGACCTTGTAATCCTGTTTGTAAAACATGAGTTTTTAAGGATGTAAGATCGTTGTCGGGAACTAGTGAGTTCCGATCTGATTTGAACCCTTAGGTTCTTGGCCCCTCGAACTCGGAAGCTCTTAGGATCTAGACCCCTTAGGTTCCTTACCTGGGCCCTGAGGCCTTACTTTGAACCCGTGAGTTCTACCCATTGAGTCTATGGGACCCTGAGGTCTTAGGAACCTTGAGGTTCTTTGGACCCTTAGGTCTTGGGACCCGGAGGTCTTAGGAACCTTGAGGTTCTTTGGACCCTTAGGTCTTGGGACCCAGAGGTCTTCGGAACCTTGAGGTGTTTTGGACCCTTAGGTCTTGGGACCCGGAGGTCTTAGGAACCTTGAGGTTCTTTGGACCCTTAGGTCTTGGGACCCGAAGGTCTTAAGAACCTTTAGGTTCTCTGGACCCTTAGGTCTTGGGACCCGGAGGTCTTAGGAACCTTGAGGTTCTTTGGACCCGAAGGTCTTTGGACCCGAAGGTCTTTGGACCCGAAGGTCTTTGGACCCGAAGGTCTTTGGACCCGAAGGTCTTTGGACCCGAAGGTCTTTGGACCCGAAGGTCTTTGGACCCGAAGGTCTTTGGACCCGAAGGTCTTTGGACCCGAAGGTCTTTGGACCCGAAGGTCTTTGGACCCGAAGGTCTTTGGACCCGAAGGTCTTTGGACCCGAAGGTCTTTGGACCCGAAGGTCTTTGGACCCGAAGGTCTTTGGACCCGAAGGTCTTTGGACCCGAAGGTCTTTGGACCCGAAGGTCTTTGGACCCGAAGGTCTTTGGACCCGAAGGTCTTTGGACCCGAAGGTCTTTGGACCCGAAGGTCTTTGGACCCGAAGGTCTTTGGACCCGAAGGTCTTTGGACCCGAAGGTCTTTGGACCCGAAGGTCTTTGGACCCGAAGGTCTTTGGACCCGAAGGTCTTTGGACCCGAAGGTCTTTGGACCCGAAGGTCTTTGGACCCGAAGGTCTTTGGACCCGAAGGTCTTTGGACCCGAAGGTCTTTGGACCCGAAGGTCTTTGGACCCGAAGGTCTTTGGACCCGAAGGTCTTTGGACCCGAAGGTCTTTGGACCCGAAGGTCTTTGGACCCGAAGGTCTTTGGACCCGAAGGTCTTTGGACCCGAAGGTCTTTGGACCCGAAGGTCTTTGGACCCGAAGGTCTTTGGACCCGAAGGTCTTTGGACCCGAAGGTCTTTGGACCCGAAGGTCTTTGGACCCGAAGGTCTTTGGACCCGAAGGTCTTTGGACCCGAAGGTCTTTGGACCCGAAGGTCTTTGGACCCGAAGGTCTTTGGACCCGAAGGTCTTTGGACCCGAAGGTCTTTGGACCCGAAGGTCTTTGGACCCGAAGGTCTTTGGACCCGAAGGTCTTTGGACCCGAAGGTCTTTGGACCCGAAGGTCTTTGGACCCGAAGGTCTTTGGACCCGAAGGTCTTTGGACCCGAAGGTCTTTGGACCCGAAGGTCTTTGGACCCGAAGGTCTTTGGACCCGAAGGTCTTTGGACCCGAAGGTCTTTGGACCCGAAGGTCTCTGGACTTTTATGCTTTTGGGGAGTCTTTTTGATCGCTCTCTGCTTCCCGGAGGCGAGCCACTCTCGATCTAAATTGAGAAGTCGCACTGTGCTACCCGTGGGCATAGGCCATTCTCGAAAATCTCAATGCTACACTCTACCTTTCTGCAGAAAGGTCACTCTCAGACTTACTGTGGTCTGGGGTGGGTCCCCCCGCAAGGTTCTGTCAACCCAGACACACTACCTTCCACGTCTGGATAGGTATTAAATTGTTTGTGCTTAACCGATTATTTGCACTTTGCTCCCTGCATATCAGCCGCCAGAATCTGATTACAGTACTTGGCTGTGTACGTCATGCCCCCAGCGTGCGTTTAGCTTATAGCGTTTTTCACGAGGGTTTGAATGGCACTAGTACGTGGTCCCCGCATAATTCTTGGCTATAGGCCTTTACGCAGGGCCCTATCGCGCAGACATCGGCTCAGGGCTGATCAGACCCCTTCCATATATGTCTGCACCTATGGTGAGTAGCCTCACCAGCTAGGGGGCTAGCTAAGATCTGAGGTCCCGAAGGTCCCGATCCAGCTAATATGCCCCTTTAAGTATATTGGTGTTCCCTTAACTCCCTTTAGTCGAAACCAAATGTATTTTGTAAGCCTAGTCCGAAGACATCCTCGTTATACATAGGAGTAGGAAAACCAAAATACTTAAATATATAATAGTATATATAGAGCTTGATCCGAAGTTCTTGCCTTTAAAAATGATAAAATTTGAGGTGCAAGGCGTTCCAGCAGTTGGGTTGGACCTTGTCTGTGCTGTCTTGCAGCTTATAGGCTCCTGCCCCTTGCACCCCTATTACCTGGTAGGGCCCTTCCCATCCGCGGGTGAATTTTCCGGCTGATTTGTCTTTTGTGTGATTACAAACTCGCCTTAGGACCCAGTCTCCTTCTTGGAAGGTTCTGGATCTCACCTTCTTGTTGTAACTCTTGGCTACCTTCATTTGGTACGACGCGTTCCTCAGGCGGGCTGCTTCTCTTTTCTCGTCTAGGAGGTCTAGGCTTAAGTACATCAACTCATCGTTTTCCTTGGGAGTTAAGATGTTGGAGATCGTGGTCTTAACATGCACCTCGGTTGGTATTGTTGACTCGGTGCCATAGACGAGTGAGAAAGGGGTTTCTTGGGTAGCTGTTTTCGGAGTTCCGATAGGCCCAGAGGACTCCATGTAGCTCTTCTGCCCATCGCCCATGAGCCTTCTCCAAGCGCTTTTTGAGCATGTTTACCACCGTTTTGTTGGTTGACTCTGCTTGTCCGTTCGACTGGGGGTGTCTCGGTGCTGAATATGAGAGTTTGATATCCCAATCTTTGCGGAAGTCTTGGAAGTCGTTGCTGGTAAATTGGGGTCCATTGTCTGTGACAATCTCCTGAGGTGCTCCGAAGCGGGTTATTATGTTCGTCCAAATGAATTTCCTGATCTGGAGGTCCGTGACTTTCGCTAAGGCTTTGGCTTCTACCCACTTTGTGAAGTAATCGGTCATTACCAGGAGGAAAACCTTTTGCCCCGGCGCCATTGGGAATTTCTCCACGATGTCCATGCCTCATTTGCGGAAGGGCCAAGGGGAGCTTAGGGATTTCAGGTTCTCTGGTGGTAAGTTGGAGATTGGGGCGTGCTTCTGGCATTGGCTGCAGGTTTTAGCCTGTTTGAGGGAGTCCTTCGCCATTGTAGGCCAATAATAACCGGCCCTCCTTGCCCTGAGAACCAGGCTTCGTCCGCTGGAATGTGAACCGCATTCCCCATCGTGGAGTTCTTCTAATATTTGTGCGGCTTCTCTAGGAGATAGGCATCGTAGATAGGGCCCTGAGAAGGACCTTCTATATAGCTTTCCCTCCGAAATGCAGTACCTGGCTGCTTGTCTCTTGATCTTCCGGCTCTCCTCTCGGTTTTCAGGTAGGACATCGTTTCTCAGATAGTTGGTGATAGGGGTCATCCAGGTTTCTCCTTCGTCTACTACTGTCACTTCTTCTGGTTCTGCCTCTTTCTGGGTTGCTGGCCATTGTAGGACCAACAAGGGGATACTAATATGTTCCTTGGTTTCCAATGCGGAACCTAGGTTTGCTAGAGCATCGGCTTGGGAGTTCTGTTCCCTAGGTATCTGAGTAAGCTTGCAGCTTGTGAATTGGTCTAGGAGACGCTTGGCCACCGATATGTACCTGACCATACTCGGGTCCTTGGCTTGATAATCCCCTTGAATTTTGTGATGATGAGCTGTGAGTCACTGAAGACCTGGATGTCTTTTACTCCCATTTCTTTAGCTAACGCTAGACCTGCTATCAAAGCCTCGTATTCTGCCTCGTTGTTTGTTGCTTTGAAATTGCAACGTACAACCCTTGAGGCCAAATCTCCTGTAGGGGAGGTTAAGACCAGTCCTACTCCTGCGCCTTTTACGTTGCTGGAACCATCAACGTGCAGGGTCCATTGACCTTCCTCTGCTTCTTTTCTCAGGAGTGTAGCTTCTAGGTCTGGTTCTGGAAGCGCATAGGGAGAGAATTCAGCCACGAAATCGGCTAGGACCTGGGACTTGATAGCGGCGGCTGGGCTAAAGATCACATCATACTCTCCCAACTCTACGGCCCATTTCGCCAACCGTCCTGATACCTCGGGTTTATGAAGGACCGCTTTGATGGGGAATGAAGTGACCACCACGATTTGATGGGACTGGAAGTAGGGACGTAGCTTCCGGGCCGCGACCACCAGGGCGAGGGCTAGTTTCTCCAGTTGGCTGTAGCGAGTTTCTGCGTCTAGCATGAATTTGCTAATGTAGTATATGGGGTGCTGCCTCCTCTCTTCCTCTTTTACGAGGACCGCGCTAACTGCGTGCTCGGACACAGCTGTTGGGGTCAAAATCGGTCAAGACGAAATCGATGTCCGAAAAGTTCGGACAAAATACGAAAGATGTTAGAGAAGCATTAGGAGAATAAGTTTCATTCTAGAAAACTCGGGAAAATGATAAGACATTCCGAAATCAACGATTAGAAACATTCTCTACATGATAAAAATCTCCGAGAAGTAAAAAGAACGCAAAAAACTCGCATGAGCCGAAAGAAACGAGCGACGACCCTGGGCTGCCTCTAGGCGCCGGGCGCCTAGCGCCCGTGCTGCCTCTAGGCGCCGGGCGCCTAGCGCCCGCGTTGCCTCTATGCGCCGGGCGCCTAGCGCCCGTGCTGCCTCTAGGCGCCGGGCGCCTAGCGCCCGTGCTGCCTCTAGGGGCCGGGCGCCTAGCGCCCGAGCTGCCTCTAGGCCCCGGGCGCCTAGCGCCCGAAGCTGCCTCTAGGCGCCGGGCGCCTAGCGCCCGCGCTGCCTCTAGGCGCCGGGCGCCTAGCGCCCGCGTTCCCTCTAGGCGCCGGGCGCCTAGCGCCCGTGCTGCCTCTAGGCGCCGGGCGCCTAGCGCATGTGCTGCCTCTAGGCGCCGGGCGCCTAGCGCCCGTGCTGCCTCTAGGCGCCGGGCGCCTAGCGCCCGAGCTGCCTCTAGGCGCCGGGCGCCTAGCGCCCTTGCTGCCTCTAGGCGCCGGGCGCCTTAGCGCACGTGCTGCCTCTAGGCGCCGGGCGCCTAGCGCCCGTGCTGCCTCTAGGCGCCGGGCGCCTAGCGCCCGTGCTGCCTCTAGGCGCCGGGCGCCTAGCGCCATGCTAGCTCGAGTTATCGGACGGCTAGTCTTCGTGCGTAAGTTCCAAGTTCTCAAACCGCCAGAAATCGAAGTTTTGCGACTTTCTGAAATCCCGCAAACCAAACTCCTTTTCCTTCTCCTAGACTTCGGAAAACTCGTAAGACGTCAACGGATGGGAGAACTTTGTAGAAAGCGGCAATGGTTATCTAAAAACACCATTTGCCGCATAAAAGAGCCGAAGATCTTCCGAAAGATCCAATGTCCGAGTAGGAGCGTTCTCTCGAGGAAATCGTAAAAATAGCGGAAATCCGAGATACGGCCCAACGGGGACCAAACATGATCGGATAACCATTTTACGATTTTCTAGAAAGATAGATACGACAGTTTGCGATTATCTTCCTAAACAAGATAAATGTCAAATTTCCAAAAGATAAACATCAAGTTTCCAGGAAGATAAATGTTAAGTTTCCCGATAAACATGAAGGCCGACGTAAATGGAAAAAGCCCAGCTCGCGCCGGCCCGTCAGGAATAGACCGTCATATGGGAGTATATAAGCAAGTCTAGGAGCAGAGGAAGGGGGATCCGAAAATCACAAGAAAAACTCCTCTCAGAGCAATTTAGAACTTAGGCGTTTATTTCCTTTTTAGCGAGCTGCGACTCAATTAGGTTAGATCTGGGGTTTTGAGACTAGCGACGATCGACAGCTCTTACGGCCGCGATCTCGACCTATTACTCCAACGCTCTCCGCGAATTCGGAAATAAAATTCTTTCTTTTTGCTCTCTTTATTTTACGCATTTATTTTCAACTTAGCCTGTTTTAACTTTGTCGTGCGTGGCCCAGCAGATAGCCGGGATCCTCGGGGAAAACTAGGTCAACTTAGTTTTCCTACGTTTTTACTTAGTAACATTTGACGGTGCGAATTTCGGTTCCCACAGTTTGGCGCTAGAAGGAGGGGGATACACGGAATTATCTTTCTCGCAACTACGCATGCCCAGTTAAACATGTCTGCTAATGCGGAAAAAGACAAGCAAACGCACGACGGACCAGCCGCCGATGCCAGCGCTGAGAAGACTCCCGCTGGAAACGTATCGACGGTCACTGCCGAGGCAAACACCGCGATGCTGGACCAGGTGAAGGAACTGTTCGCCACCGCCCAGAAACGGTCGGAAGAACAAGAGAAGCTAATGGCTTCGCTCGCTAAACAGGTCAGCACCTTAACAGCGAAAAGCAAACTCCCGCGCGGATCCACCAAGGTGAGGCGTGTCAGGAGACTTGACTTCGGAACTTCCGGAGACAAAGAAAAAGACGCCCCGAGAGAATCCCCGGAATTCATCCCTGACGATACCACTCCGGCGGGGCAGAAGAAAACGGCGGATAACCTTCCACCTCCCGCGAGGGAAAACGAAGGAGTCGACGTCGAAAGAATCAATCTGGATATCAGCGACCAATCGGATCCGTCCGACGAAGACGCCGACGTCCACCACAGAAGGACCCGAAGTCAGTCGGCTCGACTGGCGGCAGCCTTCGAGAAACCGATGACGGAAGAGGAGGAAGACCTCTACTGGTCAGAGCAAGAGAGGCTAGCCGAAGACCAGACTCGAGCCTATCGCAGCCAGCGTAGACAAAGAAGCGCAAACGGCGCCAACGAGATCCACGATTTACCGAATACATCGCGAAGACTGCAGCCGAGGTGAAAGCGGTAAAATCGCAGATTCACCACGCAACCAGCACCGCTCCCGAGATCGACCTGCTCCTCGAAGAATCGAGGAAAACTCCGTTCACGTCTCAAATCATAGACGCACGAGTCTCGGATCCCGGGAAAATAAAGCTTCCCACCTACGACGGAACCACAGACCCGAAGGCACACCTGCAATCCTTTCAGATTGCGATGGCCAGGTCTAAACTTCCAGAGCGGGAAAAAGACGTCGGCTGCTGTCTCCTGTTCGTCGAGAACCTCAGAGGTGCTGCGCTCGAGTGGTTCTCACGCTTGAAAAGAAACTCCATCGGAAGTTTTCGCCAGCTAGCTTCAGCCTTTCTGAAGCAGTTTTCCATGTTCATGGACAGAGAAACTTCCGATGTAGACCTTTGGAGCCTCATTCAAAAGGAAGACGAGCCGCTCCGCGACTACATAAAGAGGTTCAAACTCGTAATGTCCAGGATAACAGGCCTCAGCGATAGAGTCGCCATCGACGCCCTGAGGAAAAACCTCTGGAACAAGTCGAAATTCCGAAAGTGGATTTCTCTGGAGAGACCGCGCACCATCCAGGATACTCTCCACAAGGCGACGGATTTCATCATCATGGAAGAAGAGATGAAAGTCCTGGTGCAAAAGCACGGACCGCAGAAAGCGTCCGGCAAGAAGAAAACCTCACGTAACAACAAGTACGTCCATCACGAGGGGGAAGACGTCCAAGGCGAGCATAATTACGCCGTCAACTCCGAGCAAGGGAGGACCGCCGGAAACACTTGGACGCGGAACTCGTACAAGGACAACTCCAGCTGCGAGTTCCACCAGACGAGAGGTCACTCTACCGCCAATTGCAAAGTTCTCGGCGCTAGACTCATTACAAAGCTGCTAGCCGGGGAGCTAGCAACGGTGAGAAGCGTGAAAGACCTGCTCTTAGATTCCGACCGTCCACCGAAGACCGACGGAGCCAATCCCGAGAATAACGCTCCTGGAACTCAATCGGGCGAAAAACGCGGACGAAGGCAAGATGGCGAAGGAAACAACAACAATCGCCAGAGGATCAACATGATCATCGGAGGATCGCACTTCTACCAGGACTCTGTTTCGTCGATCAAAGCCTATGGACGGAAAGCCGAAACAAGTCCCGGATGGTGCCCAGAAGACGACGTTCCCAATCACGCGATCGTCTTCGAGGAACAGGATACGGACGGACTCGATAAACCCCACTACGATCCTCTGGTCATCGACTTGGTGATTCAAGATCTCGAAGTCGGCCGCATCCTCATCGACACAGGAAGCACGGTCAACATCATGTTCCGCGATACTCTCCAAAGGATGAACATACCCCTCGGAGAAGTCATCCCAGAACCGAGACCGTTGACTGGATTCTCGGGCGTCACCTCCATGACCCTCGGAAAGATCAGGCTCCCAGTCATGGCGAAAGAAGTCACAAAGATCGTCGAATTCGCGGTAGTGGATAACCCGGCTATCTACAACGCCATAATGGGGACTCCTTGGATAAACGCCATGAAGGCAGTCCCATCCACTTACCATCTCAACGTCAAGTTTCCAACACCAACTGGAACGGCGGTCATCTGGGGAAGCCAAAAACAGTCGCGACTCTGCTTCCTGGCTGAACATAAATTGCGCAGCAATCGGAACGCCCCAGCGGCTAACCTAAAGCGAACTAAGAAGCATCCGAGTATCTCCGAGAACTCGGCAAAGGACGACTCGGATTCGTCCAAAAAGGCCACGACTCAGGATGATAAGCAAATCCTCGAGTCCATCGCCGACAGAACGGATGACCCAACTCCCGACGCGGCCACCGACTTAGCTAAGACAGTCGAAGCGCCGGAAGTCGTGGAGTAATAACATCCGCGATATAAACAGAACTACGAGATGGCTTGATCCTCGCAAGAGGTACGTAGGCAGCTCGTCGAAACCCGACGAGTTCAGCTATCCCCCTCACCAAAAAGGGGGGGGGGAGATGGGAACGAATAATCTTTTACTCCCGCGAAAATATTCTCTACATGTATTCTACATTCTTGAAACTTTTTACAGTCTTAAATTCGAACGCTTATCAAAGGCACAAATATTACGGAAAACGAAAATCGTATCTTTAAGGAACGCGAGACGTCGCAAGTTCCTGACCAGTTTCGATTCTCTACTCTCCTCCAAAAAACTCTGTCAAACAGTCTTTCCGAAAATCGTATCTTTAAGGAACGCGAGACGTCGCAAGTTCCTGACCAGTTTCGATTCTCTACTCTCCTCCAAAAAACTCTGTCAAACACTCTAAAAATCCCATTCCGTCGATTGGCCCCGACGGAAAAACATAGAAACATTTCACTCAAATCAAATTCGTAGTCTGGCTTCCAACGAAGTCCTTTTGCATCCGACAAGGATATCATAGCGCGCTATACAAGAAATCCAAATTTTGGTTAGCTCTTCGTAAAGGAAGTAGCTCGATTCGTACCCAAACGAATCATATAAGCCGATAAGCACTTCGCGGATTCTAAAACGGTACGAGTCAGGTCGAAATCGCAAACAAGCAAAACGAAAAGCCGATTTGTCATCGCATAGCTTCAGTCCGAAACTAGACCTAGGTCTTGCCCTAAACCCAGCCTTGCTGGTATCTAAAACATCTCATAGGCATAAGTATCCAGCATACGAGATCCCAAAACTTGCCTCTTATCGCTTATAAACCTAACGTTCGCTACAAAGTAACCTGCAGGTTAAGCGACAAAAAAAAAGAGCTCGAATACGAAGTGACTACGCGTATTCAAAGACCTCTACACTTGGCGAAAGTATAAATCAAAACGCATAATTCATAAAAGCATTCATAATAGGGATTCAAAGGCCACCGACGGCCGATCCCGAAAAACATAAAGTCACGCAACCCCCTAAGGGTCGCAACACATGCAAACAGCCCCACTTGGCTTATTACAAATTATAATCAAATGCAAGACAATCAGAAAAAGTTATTCCATACGAGGAATCGGGCTGGTCGACCTCTTCGCCCCCGTCACCTGCGTTCGCATCTGCACCGGCATCCGCTGTATCTTCCGAGACTTGAATAGGATTCCACAATTCTCGAATTCTTCCTTCGATCGGAGGAACAGAGGATTCGGCGTTAGCACATACTCTCATCGAACCATCCATCGCGGCAAGTTCGCTGGAAAGCGAGAAACCCTCACGCTGCACCTTGTGAAGAGTACCCACCGAACCACGACACTCGCGAAAATCACCTACGAAGTCCTGAGCCTCTTTGTACGCCTCAAAATCGGTAGAAAAGATTTCCGCCCGTCGATTCATTTCGGCAGCGGCTCTTCTCCGTCCTCTCCTCTCTGCACGGACGAGGGCTCGAGCCTGGACCTCGGCTTGCCGGCGGTTTCGCTCCTCAACCTCCAACCGATACTTGGCAAACTCCCTTTCGGTCTCCTCCGCTTTGAAGCGGGCCAATCGAGCAGTGCGGAAACTTCCGTCGATTGACGCATTCCATACTCTCACGGCCTGCAAAAAAGTCAAGGTCAAGCAAAAGGATAGGAAGAATTTGCTTAAGTGTCGGAAACAAACTTCGTTGACCAAACGAGCGCCTTCCGCTGTCACCTTGTCCCTCTCCTCGTTGTCCAAAGACTCGTCACGGGTAAAAGCCGGGGGGAGCTCATCAAAGAAGTCATTTGGAGGAGGGTTCGGACCGGAAGCACCCCCGCTCTCTGCGACAAAGTCGGGATCGTACCTCGACGGCTCGTTGTTTTCCGACGAGGCCTCAAAAGCGATCCCTTTGCCCTTCGAAGATTTCCCCCTCCGCCTCGGAGGAGCAAACACGAAGGATCCATCATTGATGAGAGGTCGCGTACCGCCTCGCGATCGGTGAAGAGCGACCGCCTTTCGAATCCGGTCGAGATCGAAAGAATCCCAGGAACAGGCCCTTGACCTGAATATGTCTCTCTTGACGGTAAGATCGGAAGGGACGTGCGTGAGACACCTGTTCTCTACGATAAAAAAAAATGCGTATATGCATTCAGAGTTCGCCTTTCGATTTCTAAAAAAAAAAAAAAAAAAAAAAAAAAATTACTATAATCTTACCACGTCGGTACAACCACTCCGTCGGGAATAGATGAAGAAAGTTCTCCTCGACAGATTCCCCATGTATCCTCACAAAAAAGAAACGGGAAAATCGCATTTTAAACACTAAGAGTGTCACTTTCTAGCACTTTAAACACTGAAGGTTTTTGGTTAGCACTTTAAACCTCCAAAGTGACATTTTTAGCATAATAAACCTCCAACTACGTTTTTTTTTGCCTGTGGTGACCGGTTCTACAGGTAAAAGTTTAATAAAAATAATATTTTTTTAAAAAAATACAAATACACAAAAATTCGAATAAAATTGGAAAATTGTAAAACTTTCAAAACAAAGTTCAAAAATGTAAAAGTTCAAAAATATATAAATAAAAATTCAAATTTAAAAATAAAATAAAATATTAAAAATTATTAAATAAGATCTAAAATGAAAAAAAAATATCAAATTTAAAAACTAAAGTAAAATTTTAAAAACTTTAAGAATTCTAAATATTTAACAGGAAAATCACATTTTAAATTCTAAATATTAAACCGAAAAACTCAAAAAGTTCTAGAATATAAAATATAAATATAAAATTTCAAATTTGAAGCATTCAAAAGGTGCAAGTTTATATTTTTGAACTTTTTGATTTTTTGAATTGTTTTTTGAATCTTGCAGTTTTCAATTTTATTCAAAAGTTTATGTATTTTTATTAATTTTTCAGTTAGATATTTAGAATTTTAGTTTTTAAGTTTAAATATTAAATATTATATCTTATTTTTGAATTTTATAATTTTTAAAGTTTTTAAATTTTACTTTAGTTTTTAAATTTGATATTTTTATATTTTAGATCTTATTTTTAAAATTTTAGAAAATTTTATATTTATTTTATTTTAAAAACTTGAATTCAAATTTTTATAGTTTTGAAATTTTACATATTTTTGAACTTTGTTTTGAAATTTTCACAATTTCTCTATTTTTTCGAATTTTTATGTATTTTGATTATTTTTTTATTAATTTTATTATTTTTATTAATATTTTAACCTGTAAAACCGGTCACATGTGAACAGGAAAACTTAGTTGGAGGTTTGTTATGCTAAAAATGTCACTTTGGAGGTTTAAAGTGCTAGCGAAAAAACTTCAGTGTTTAAAGTGCTAGAAAGTGACACTCTGAGGGTTTAAAATGTGATTTTCCCAAAAAGAAACGATCAACGAAATCCTTAGCATGCGAGGTAAGCCCACGAATTACCGAGTGATCAGTCCTCGATTTCATGGCAAATATTCCATTGGTTCTCACGCTCTTGGAAAGCCACAGCCCTGCAAAGTCCGAAGGGCTAAGATCCATTCCTAACTCGTAGCTCAGAATCACAACGCCAAGCCAGCTCTCTAGAGCCGGCACGTTCAACTGGCTGATTGAAATTCCGAAACGGTCGAGAGCTTATACGATGACCCCGGGGATCGGGAACCATAATCGACATTGCGTCAGGAATGCCTCGTAACAAGTAAAGTAACCCTCCGGAGGGCGCTCCGGACTCTCATCCCCAAGGGGAATGCGAAACACGACTTTCTCCGGAACGTTATAAAACTTTCCAAGAATTCCAAGATACTCGGGGGATACTTCGCTCGGCGAATCAGCTTCCACACGCGCCTTCACAGGACGCCGGGGAATCGGAATCACGGGAAGAGGGGGATCAGGACCGAAGACGGCGTCACAGTACGCATTCCTCTCAATCTCTGAAATCTCAGGCTTCGGAACTTCCTCCTCGGCGTGGAAACTGTCCGAAGGAGAGCGAGACTGTCTCCTCGAAGATTTTGACTTTGAAGTCATTCTTTTCTTAAAAGTAGAGAGAGAATCTTTGAGGGAGAAATTGACTTAGGATTCTTGGGTGAAATAAGAATGGTAAAGGATTCACAAGTCTTTATAGGCATGAATTTTACTATTTACCCCGACCTTCGGCACGATTTCGTCTCCATACTTTCCTCACAAACCATACAGCAAGCTAGGACCTACGACCGCTACGGCTCCTAGCTAGCTGGGGGGCTAACTGTTGGGGTCAAAATCGGTCAAGACGAAATCGATGTCCGAAATGTTCGGACAAAATACGAAAGATGTTAGAGAAGCATTAGGAGAATAAGTTTCATTCTAGAAAACTCGGGAAAATGTTAAGACATTCCGAAATCAACGATTAGAAACATTCTCTACATGATAAAAATCTCCGAGACGTAAAAAGAACGCAAAAAACTCGCACGAGCCGAAAGAAACGAGCGACGACCCTGGGCTGCCTCTAGGCGCCGGGCGCCTAGCGCCCGTGCTGCCTCTAGGTGCCGGGCGCCTAGCGCCCGTGCTGCCTCTAGGCGCCGGGCCCCTATCGCCTGTGCTGCCTCTAGGCGCCGGGCGCCTAGCGCCCGCGTTGCCTCTAGGCGCCGGGCGCCTAGCGCCCGTGCTGCCTCTAGGCACCGGGCGCCTAGCGCCCGTGCTGCCTCTAGGCGCCGGGCGCCTAGCGCCCGAGCTGCCTCTAGGCGCCGGGCGCCTAGCGCCCGCGCTGCCTCTAGGCGCCGGGCGCCTAGCGCCCGAAGCTGCCTCTAGGCGCCGGGCGCCTAGCGCCCGTGTTGCCTCTAGGCGTCGGGCGCCTAGCGCCCGTGCTGCCTCTAGGCGACGGGCGCCTTGATGGATCCTAAGATCGGATGACTCTAATGGTATAGGTTTTGGATATGAACTCCGGATGGAGAACTGGATGGATTGAAGGGTCGCACGAAGGTTGCAGAAGACCTCCGATATTCCCGACTCCAGATGGTGCTTGATATGACTCACAAGTCCACCAAATGAAGGGTTCTCACACGTTGCTTGATATGACTCACAAGACCAACGAAATGAGGCAGGCGTTTGCTTGGATATGACTCACCAAGAAACTTAGAAACGTTCTTGACAAAGAACAATGAGTTTGAACTCAAAAATCACACAAAATACTCTGCTTTATTTCGTGGCTCTTATGCCATATATATAGGATTACAAGTTGTAGAAATCCAAAGAAGAATGTGCTAAAAACAAGACATAGAAGACCGAAAACAAAGACTTTGACTAAATACCGAAATTAATGATTTTTGCTGAATTCTTTTTCCCATGCACGACCAAGACTTTCTTGTTGACTCCCTCTTGGTATTCTTGATGAGAATGGGCTTGAAATAGACTGAGGAAAGGGCTGGTCGAATTTGGCAAGAAACAAATCCATATTGCACCTTTTATGAACTTTTCCTTGGGCTGAACAAGGCCCATTTCGCCCAGCAGCTAAACCAGCTCCATCTTCAGTGTCACTTAGCTCATCCAGCTCCAAAGTAGTGTCACTTAGCTCATCCAACTCCAAAATAGTGTCACTTAACTCACTTAGATCATTTACTCTCACTTCAGATGATTTCGGCTGATGCACACTCTCTCCAGCTGGTTTCAGCTTGTCCTCAATGTCATCAGCTGGCCTTAGCTCTTCCAAGATTGTATTGATGATAAGGTAATTAGCATGATCTGATGAGAAAACCTCGGTTGAAATCTTCAAAACGTCCGAGACTCCATGTTGAGCTGGTTCCATGTACTGATCCATGGACTGGGGCACATCACGCCTAGCGCCCGTGCTGCCTCTAGGCGCCGGGCGCCTAGCGCCATGCTAGCTCGAGTTATCGGACGGCTAGTCTTCGTGCGTAAGTTCCAAGTTCTCAAACCGCCAGAAATCGAAGTTTTGCGACTTTCTGAAATCCCGCAAACCAAACTCCTTTTCCTTCTCCTAGACTTCGGAAAACCCGTAAGACGTCAACGGATGGGAGAACTTCGTAGAAAGCGGCAATGGTTATCTAAAAACACCATTTGCCGCATAAAAGAGCCGAAGATCTTCCAAAAGATCCAATGTCCGAGTAGGAGCGTTCTCTCGAGGAAATCGTAAAAATAGCGGAAATCCGAGATACGGCCCAACGGGGACCAAACATGATCGGATAACCATTTTACGATTTTCTAAAAAGATAGATACGACAGTTTGCGATTATCTTCCTAAACAAGATAAATGTCAAATTTCCAAAAGATAAACATCAAGTTTCCAAGAAGATAAATGTTAAGTTTCCCGATAAACATGAAGGCCGACGAAAATGGAAAAAGCCCAGCTCGCGCCGGCCCGTCAGGAATAGACCGTCATATGGGAGTATATAAGCAAGTCTAGGAGCAGAGGAAGGGGGATCAGAAAATCACAAGAAAAACTCCTCTCAGAGCAATTTAGAACTTAGGCGTTTATTTCCTTTTTAGCGAGCTGCGACTCAATTAGGTTAGATATAGGGTTTTGAGACTAGCGACGATCGACAGCTCTTACGGCCTGTTGGGGTCAAAAACGGTTATCTCGAAATCAACGGCTAAGACTATTTGTCGTACGAAAAATCCTCCGAAAGATGCACACGGACACCCGCAAACCAAAGCAGCTGACCGCGACCTGCCCCTAGGCGCCGGGCGCCTAGCGCCCGTGCTGCCTCCAGGAGGCGCCGGGCGCCTAGCGCCCGTGCTGCCTCCAGGAGGCGCCGGGCGCCTAGCGCCCGTGCTGCCTCTAGGAGGCGCCGGGCGCCTAGCGCCCGTGCTGCCTCTAGGAGGCGCCGGGCGCCTAGCGCCCGTGCTGCCTCTAGGAGGCGCCGGGCGCCTAGCGCCCGTGCTGCCTCTAGGAGGCGCCGGGCGCCTAGCGCCCGTGCTGCCTCTAGGAGGCGCCGGGCGCCTAGCGGCCGTGCTGCCTCTAGGAAGCGCCGGGCGCCTAGCGGCCGTGCTGCCTCTAGGAGGCGCCGGGCGCCTAGCGGCCGTGCTGCCTCTAGGAGGCGCCGGGCGCCTAGCGGCCGTGCTGCCTCTATGAGGCGCCGGGCGCCTAGCGCCCGTGCTGCCTCTAGGAGGCGCCGGGCGCCTAGCGCCCGTGCTGCCTCTAGGAGGCGCCGGGCGCCTAGCGCCCGTGCTGCCTCTAGGAGGCGCCGGGCGCCTAGCGCCCGTGCTGCCTCTAGGCGCCGGGCGCCTAGCGCCCGTACTGCCTCTAGGCGCCGGGCGCCTAGCGCCCGTGCTGCCTCGCGTCTTCGAACGATAATCTTCTACGCACGAGTTCCAGGCCCCGACTGTCAGTAATCTGCGCCTCGAGTCCTTCCCAAGTTCTCGCGGAATGAATCATTAGAATTCCGCAAACAACACTCCCGTTCTCATTCTGAACTAAAACCGTCGGAAACATTTCGGAAACTCGTAAGACATCAACGGAAAAGAAGATCTTAAATCATTCATACGGAACGATGAAGGTTATCTAAAACACCACACATCTCAACTTTACGAAGGATTGAAGATCTTCCGAAGAAATCGTAGAAAGCAGCGGAAGTCCTCGAAACGGCCCAAAGGGACCAAACGCGATCGGACAATCCATTTACGATTATCTAGGACAGGTACAACGACTTACACTTATCTTTACGCGACAAGATAAATCCTAAATTTCCGGAAGGATAAATGTCAAGTTTCCCGAAGATAAACATGAAGGTCGACGAAAATGGAAAAAGCCCGCCTTGCGGCCCAGAAGGAGAATAGACCGTCATAGGAAGGAGTATATAAAGGAGCTCTGGGAGAGGAAGAGAGGCAGAGCGAAAATCGAGAGAGAGAGACCAGATCCGAAAATCTAGGGTTTTAGAGAAATTCCTGCTAGCTTAGGGAACTTAGGACTTAGGAGGCTAGACTAGCGGAGCAAGACTTAGAACGTCTTGTCTCCTATTTTTTCCGTTGTTTCCTCTTCAGCGTATCTCTACTTCCTGTTTTTCGGAAGAATATTGTATTCATCTTATCATCAGTTTAATAAACGCCGCAAGTCTGCTTGGCCGCTGGGTTAAAACGAAAAAACTCCGAGCCCGAAATTAACTCGAAAAAGCAAGCAACCCACGAACCAGCATCGCAAGACCCTCCGGAAATTATCTGGCAGTCGCGAAAAGCTGAAGCCCTGGAAGGGAAACGTGAGCCCACTTGCGAACCAGTGATTTCGGTCTGCCTCGACGAGACTAACCCAGAACGATGCGTGGAGATTGGAGCCAATCTTCGCGACCCTTTAAAAACAGAACTCATCGCATGTCTCAAGAAGAACCTAAATACGTTCGCCTGGGCTGCGGAAGATATGCCGGGAATCGACATCAACATAACATGTCACGAACTCAACATTGATCCAACTCATAAACCCGTAAAACAAAAGAGGCGAAAGCTAGGCCCTGAACGGGCAACCGCAGTTAATGAGGAAGTCGAAAGACTCCTCAAAGTTGGATCGATAACAGAAGTAAGATATCCCGACTGGCTCGCCAATCCCGTCGTCGTCAAGAAGAAGAACGGGAAGTGGCGAGTGTGCGTCGATTTCACTGACCTCAACAAAGCGTGTCCGAAGGATTGTTTTCCGCTTCCGCACATCGACCGTCTAGTCGAAGCAACCGCGGGAAACAAACTTCTATCGTTCATGGATGCATTCTCCGGATACAATCAGATCATGATGAATCCCGATGATCGCGAGAAGACAGCATTCATTACCGACAGAGGAACCTATTGCTACAAAGTAATGCCTTTCGGCCTAAAGAACGCCGGCGCCACATATCAACGGCTCGTCAATCGAATGTTTGCTGAGCAACTCGGAAAAACCATGGAAGTGTATATCGACGATATGCTGGTGAAATCTCTCGACGAACGCGACCACGTACTCCATCTAGAGGAGTGCTTCGAGAGATTAAACCAACACAACATGAAACTGAATCCAGCTAAATGCAGATTCGCCGTAGCATCGGGTGAATTTCTCGGGTACCTCGTAACATTCCGCGGAATAGAGGCTAATCCAAAACAAATTAACGCACTGATAGAAATGGCCTCCCCGAGAACTAAGCGGGAAGTTCAAAGGCTGACCGGACGAGTCGCGGCCCTAAACGGATTCATCTCACGATCCACGGATAAGTGCCTCCCTTTCTACGAAACCTTGAAGGGGAACAAAAAGTTCGAGTGGTCAGAAGATTGTGAGAAGGCTTTCCAACAGCTGAAACAATATCTGGCCACCCCTCCTATCCTCGCAAAGCCCGTAGTCGGAGAACCCTTGTTCCTCTACATCGCAGTATCCGCGTCAGCAGTCAGCGGCGTTCTAATTCAAGAAGAGTTCGGAGAACAGAAGCCGGTCTTTTACATTAGTAAAACGTTGCTGGATGCCGAAACTCGGTATCCGCTAATGGAAAAGTTGGCACTCGCCGTTATAACCTCGGCAAGAAAACTCAGACCGTATTTCCAATCTCATACCATCGTAGTGCTTACCACTTTCCCGCTGCGGACAATTCTACACAGTCCAAGCCAGTCTGGTAGACTCGCAAAGTGGGCAATCGAACTAAGCGAGTACGATATCGAATATCGTCCAAAAACCTGCACAAAATCGCAGGTACTCGCGGATTTCCTGGTAGAATTACCCACGACGGACTTAACTAACAAAGAGCCTGGTTCAACATGGGATCTCTATGTCGACGGATCCTCATCCAAGCAAGGATCCGGAATCGGAATCCGACTCACTTCGCCAACGGGGGAAATCCTCGAGCAATCATTCCGCTTGGATTTTCACGCATCAAACAACGAGGCGGAATACGAGGCGCTGATTGCTGGCCTACGACTGGCCCACGGGTTGAAGATTCAAAACATTCACGCTTACTGCGACTCTCAGTTAGTCGCAAACCAATTCAGCGGAGAATACGAAGCGAGGGATGAAAGAATGAACGCATATTTGAAGGTCGTCCAAGACTTGGCCCACGATTTTCAACAATTTGCGCTAACCAGGATTCCCCGCTCGGAAAATGTCCAGGCCGATGCTCTAGCAGCCCTAGCCTCAAGCTCAGATCCGGGACTTAAAAGAATAATCCCCGTCGAATTCATCGAGCACCCGAGCATCGGACCACCGGTAATCGCCAACCTGATTAGAGCACAGATCGAAGGTGCTGAAGAAAACGAAGACCAGCCGGAAGACGACACAGACCAAACAGACTACGGCTGCGACGCTCCCTGGCTGGGACCTATCAGAGCCTATATCGTAGATGGTACCTTACCCGCGGAAAAGTGGGCCGCCCAGAAAATAAAAGTTCAGGCAGCACGGTACGTAACCGTGGAAGGCGAAATCTACAAATGGCGATTCTCAGGACCTCTCATGACTTGCGCGGAAGGAGAAAAGGCGAGAAAAATCATGGAAGAGGTTCATTCCGGATCCTGCGGAAACCATTCCGGGGGAAGATCTCTCGCAACAAAAATAAAACGCCACGGTTTCTACTGGCCAACTATGATAAAGGATTGCGAGAAGTTCGCTCGTAAATGCGAGAAGTGTCAGCGGCACGCTCCTACGATTCACCAGCCCGCGGAAATCCTCTCCTCTATCTCATCTCCGTACCCTTTCATGCGATGGTCAATGGACATCGTCGGACCTATGCACCCATCTAAACAAAAACGTTTTCTGCTGGTCCTCACAGACTTCTTTTCGAAATGGGTGGAAGCTGAGTCCTACGCAAGTATCAAGGACGTGCAAGTCGAGAATTTCGTCTGGAAAAACATCATAACCAGACACGGCGTCCCATACGAAATCGTAACGGACAACGGGTCTCAGTTTATTTCCACACGATTCGAGGCGTTCTGCGAAAAATGGAAAATACGACTTAACAAGTCAACTCCCAGATATCCGCAGTGCAACGGACAAGCTGAAACCATAAATAAAACCGTCCTGGACGGACTAAAAAAGCGCTTAGAAGCCAAGAAGGGACGATGGGCCGAAGAACTCGAAGGAGTCCTTTGGTCTCACCGAACCACTCCAAGACGAGCAACAGGAGAAACTCCTTTCGCTCTCGTTTACGGAACAGAATGCATGATCCCGGCGGAAGTCGAATTCCCCGGCGTACGACGGAGGTTTCTTCCCGAACGGGAAGACCTGAACAATGCCATGCTGCTGGATAATCTTGATCTCATCAACGAGCGTCGCGACCAAGCCCTCATCCGGATTCAAAATTATCAGCAAGCCGCCGCAAAGTACTACAACGCGAACGTACGCCATCGCAGATTCAAAGAAGGTGATTTGGTTTTGCGTAAAGTCTTCCAAAACACTGCCGAACGAAACGCAGGAAAACTGGGAGCGAACTGGGAAGGACCATACAAAATCATAAAAGTCGTCCGACCAGGATCGTATCAAATCGCAAACATGCAAGACGTAAAAATCCCGAGAACTTGGAATGCGATGCATCTCAAGAAATACTTCCACTAGAACGTAAAACGTGGACAACAGAACTACGAGATGGCTTGATCCTCGAAGGAGGTACGTAGGCAACCCGTCAACCGGCGGGCTCAGCTATCCCCCCGATTTAAAAGGGGGGAGTGGGGTGCGTGCACTCGTACACTCCCACAATTTTCGGAAAAAACCTAACTTTCGAAAACTTTCCGCAATCGAATCGCTTAACAGCCTCAACAACGGATCCAGTATCCACTAAATACATCATAAATTACCACCCGGAAACTTTCCGCGATTCCTAAAAGCCCATAATCCTATATGGCATAAGAAAAACAAACTTCAAAGCACTGCGAGACGTCGCTTCGTGCCTGAATATTCGTTTTTCACCTTCATACGCCTTCTAAACGGCATCATATCGTTGTTGCTGATCACAACAAACGAACTTCAACGTCCTAAACAGACAAGCCACCTAAGGGTAGGCTCTTTTACATCCGACAAGGATCCCATAGCGCGCTATACAAAAACTCCAAATTTGGTTCAGCACTTCGTAAAGGAAGTAGCTCGATTCGTGCCCAGACAAATCATATAAGCCGATACCACTTCGCGGATTTTAAAACGGTACGAATCAGGTTAAAATCACAAACAGGCAAAACGAAAGCCGATTTGTCATCGCACAGCCTTAGTCTGAGAGTAAACCTAGGTCTTGCCCTAAACCCAGCCTTGCTGGTATCTTAACATCTCATAGGCAAAGCGTCAACGACGCGAGATCCCAAAATTTGTCTCTTCACTCGAGTCTGTACGTTTCCACGAATTTTCGCGTAAATCGTAAACCGCAGGAAAATCTCGCTTTTCACAAACGACGGATACGGTGATCATCAGGGAGGCAGGAATGAGACGACAACTCACACCCTGTCCCTCTAACTTCGATAAACAGAAGTTCAAAACACAAAATATTTCATAAATGCATACGGCAAGTTCATTACAATACCCTAAAAAGGGCAGGGATTCGAAGCCACCAACGGCCAGTCCCGAAATCATACATAATGGCCAACCAACGGCCGAAATACAATCAATATAAAAATCCCTTCAAGGGATTGATCAACCTAGGCATCCTCCGGAACGCCACCTTCGTCCTCCGACTCACCCGAAGCAAGAGCGGCCTCACCATCGCCCGCACCGACCTCCTCGTCACCTTTGTCCGCGACGAATCCAGCATCCTGGGCCTCTGGAATCTCCGAGTCCGGGACCAGAGCAGCCGAGGATGATGGGTCGGTAAGCTCCGTCGTAGTGCAGGCTCCTGTCTCCTCGAAACGCTGAATCCTCCTCCTGAGGCGTCGGACCTCCGAGGACTTGCTCTTCTTCTCCTCCTTCGCCTTAAGCAGCGAGCTCACAGTCTTTCCCAAGTCACGTTCGAGATCGCTGATCCTAGCTTCGAGCGTCGATATCTGGGCGGCATGAGTGCTCTCGATCGATTGAAGCACAGCCTCGGTACGCTTCAAAGCCTCTCGCGACGAATCCAGCTCCTGGGACAAACGTGTGACCTCCAATCCGCAGTCTCCAAGCATCCCGTCAATTAACGACACGAACTGATTGCACGAAAGAAATGTGAGAATCGAAAGAGTCAGTGAAAGAAAAGGGAGTCTCACGAAAATACCTTAGAGCGGTGATGCGATAGTTTTGTCGAAACTTCGCCTTCCTCACTCTTGGCACACCTTTTCCTCTTCGCTGATCCGGTAGCTCCAGCTCTCGAACGTCCCTTCGATGGCGGGATAGCATTGGATGCGGGAAGTCCTAGAACGATCTCCCTCTTCTTTTCTGGAGGGGGAGGCATGACTTCCACCGCATCCTCTGAAACCAGTATCGGCGCCGAAGAAGAGCCTTCTGGGCGAGCCTGGACGCCGGGTGCCTGCTCCGGAACAACAGTTTCTCCAGCAGGTAAAGGGATATCGGGTCCAGGAGCCGGAACCGTAGAGGTCGAAGCTGGGGCGACGGCATTCTCAGAAACCGAAGCCGCGGGGTCAGGAGCTGAAACCACGTCGGGTCCAGGAGTCGGAACGAAAGAAGCACTAGGACCGGCCACGCTGGACTCCATCAAAGCACGGCGTCGCTCCATCTTCTCCTGAAAAGAACTGAACCCCTCGACAAACGTCTGCGTAAGGGCAGGAACCTCTCGCGCCGGCGAGGCTTGGTTGGCATCGCTCATTTCCACATCGCAATCTTTCTTTTCGTTTTGAGAGGAAGCCATACTTTCTAAGAATTGAGAAGGGGGAAGTGGGTGAGAAATGAGAGGGGGTGGAGTACTACTTATAAGAAATCAAAGATGGTGGGATTTTTCGGAATAAAATATTCGTAGCCGAAAATTTCGATTTTCAACCAAGAGATCTTCCGCACGCAAAATCGCTCTCGCATCTTGCATGCTGGGGGGCTAACTGTTGGGGTCAAAAACGGTTATCTCGAAATCAACGGCTAAGACTATTTGTCGTACGAAAAATCCTCCGAAAGATGCACACGGACACCCGCAAACCAAAGCAGCTGACCGCGACCTGCCCCTAGGCGCCGGGCGCCTAGCGCCCGTGCTGCCTCCAGGAGGCGCCGGGCGCCTAGCGCCCGTGCTGCCTCCAGGAGGCGCCGGGCGCCTAGCGCCCGTGCTGCCTCTAGGAGGCGCCGGGCGCCTAGCGCCGGTGCTGCCTCTAGGAGGCGCCGGGCGCCTAGCGCCCGTGCTGCCTCTAGGCGCCGGGCGCCTAGCGCCCGTGCTGCCTCTAGGAGGCGCCGGGCGCCTAGCGCCCGTGCTGCCTCTAGGAGGCGCCGGGCGCCTAGCGGCCGTGCTGCCTCTAGGAAGCGCCGGGCGCCTAGCGGCCGTGCTGCCTCTAGGAGGCGCCGGGCGCCTAGCGGCCGTGCTGCCTCTAGGAGGCGCCGGGCGCCTAGCGGCCGTGCTGCCTCTAGGAGGCGCCGGGCGCCTAGCGCCCGTGCTGCCTCTAGGAGGCGCCGGGCGCCTAGCGCCCGTGCTGCCTCTAGGAGGCGCCGGGCGCCTAGCGCCCGTGCTGCCTCTAGGAGGCGCTGGGCGCCTAGCGCCCGTGCTGCCTCTAGGCGCCGGGCGCCTAGCGCCCGTACTGCCTCTAGGCGCCGGGCGCCTAGCGCCCGTGCTGCCTCGCGTCTTCGAACGATAATCTTCTACGCACGAGTTCCAGGCCCCGACTGTCAGTAATCTGCGCCTCGAGTCCTTCCCAAGTTCTCGCGGAATGAATCATTAGAATTCCGCAAACAACACTCCCGTTCTCATTCTGAACTAAAACCGTCGGAAACATTTCGGAAACTCGTAAGACATCAACGGAAAAGAAGATCTTAAATCATTCAAACGGAACGATGAAGGTTATCTAAAACACCACACATCTCAACTTTACGAAGGATTGAAGATCTTCTGAAGAAATCGTAGAAAGCAGCGGAAGTCCTCGAAACGGCCCAAAGGGACCAAACGCGATCGGACAATCCATTTACGATTATCTAGGACAGGTACAACGACTTACACTTAACTTTACGCGACAAGATAAATCCTAAATTTCCGGAAGGATAAATGTCAAGTTTCCCGAAGATAAACATGAAGGTCGACGAAAATGGAAAAAGCCCGCCTTGCGGCCCAGAAGGAGAATAGACCGTCATAGGAAGGAGTATATAAAGGAGCTCTGGGAGAGGAAGAGAGGCAGAGCGAAAATCGAGAGAGAGAGACCAGATCCGAAAATCTAGGGTTTTAGAGAAATTCCTGCTAGCTTAGGGAACTTAGGACTTAGGAGGCTAGACTAGCGGAGCAAGACTTAGAACGTCTTGTCTCCTATTTTTTCCGTTGTTTCCTCTTCAGCGTATCTCTACTTCCTGTTTTTCGGAAGAATATTGTATTCATCTTATCATCAGTTTAATAAACGCCTCAGCGCGACTTTTCCGCATTGCTATCTTTTTATCAATTTCGTTTGGTTGTCGCAGAGAATCCGAGCCTTCAGGGAAAACTAGGTTTACTTAGTTTTCCTCCGATAAAACTTAACAAAAATCGACGGTGCGAATTTCGGTTCCCACACGGCCGCGATCTCGACCTATTGTTCCAACGCTCTCCGCGAATTCGGAAATAAAATTCTTTCTTTTTGCTCTCTTTATTTTACGCATTTATTTTCAACTTAGCCTGTTTTAACTTTGTCGTGCGTGGCCCAGCAGATAGCCGGGATCCTCGGGGAAAACTAGGTCAACTTAGTTTTCCTACGTTTTTACTTAGTAACATTTGACGGTGCGAATTTCGGTTCCCACAACAGCTAGGTAAAGCAATAGGGTTTCTCCTTCCAAGGGTTTAGATAGGAGTGGTGGAGTAGTGAGGTAGGCCTTGAGGTCGGATAGCGCGACTTCGCACTTCTCTGTCCACTTAAAGTCTTTCGGGTTCTTTAATGTTTCAAAGAAGGCGTTGGATTTGTCGGAAAGCCTGGAGATGAACCTGCTGAGGGCTGCCATTCTCCCTGTCAGTTTTTGAACCTTCTTGACATTCCGTGGAGGAGGAATCGCCTGGATGGCCCTTATTTGCTCCGGATTTGCTTCTATGCCTCTGTGGGTGACTATGTATCCCAGAAACTTCTCGGAGCTTACTCCGAAGGAGCATTTAGAGGGGTTGAGCTTCATATTGTATTTCCTCAAGGTGGCAAATGCTTGTTGAAGATGTGAGATATGATCTTCCGAGTCTAGTGATTTTACCAGCATGTCGTCGATGTAGACTTCCATGGTCTGGCCTATCTGATCGGCAAACATCGCGTCGACTAGCCTCTGGTAGGTGGATCCAGCGTTCTTCATGAACTTATAGCAGGAGATGCCCCTGGAGGTCATGAAGAACGTCTTCTCTTGATCGTCGGTATGCATTAGGATTTGGTTGTATCCCGAGAAGGCGTCCATGAAGCTCATTAGTTGTTGCCCAGCAGTAGCATCAACTAGCTTGTCTATATGAGGCAAGGGTAATGGATCCTTTGGGCAGGACTTGTTGAGGTCCGTGAAATCGATGCAGACTCTCCATTTTCGTTTTTCTTTTTCACAACCACCACATTGGCGAGCCAGTCGGGATATTGTACCTCTCTTATGAACCATGCGTCGAGCAGGTTCTTTACCTCTTCGTTAATGATTTCGTCCCTTTCGAGAGCAAACTTCCTTCTCTTTTGTCTGACTGGAGGATGCTCGGGATTCACTTGGAGCTGGTGCATGATGACATCGAGGTCGATTCCGGGCATGTCTTCGTGGGACAACGCAAAGCAACCAGAATTGGATCTTAGGAAGTCGATCAACCTTCCCCTCAGATCTTTCTGCAGTTTGGAACCTATCTTGAGGTTCCGTTCCGAGTTCCCTTCTACTAGGGGGACCTCATCCATGTCTTCAACCTCGGGTTCTTCGGCGTGCGGAACTAGAGGTTGCTTCTGTAATTGCTATAAGGCTTGGGTCTTTCCCTTCAGGGTAGTTTGGTAGCAGGACCTGGAATTCTCTTGGTCCCTTTGATGACCTTCACGCCCCAGGGAGTAGGAAATTTTACCAATTGGTGAAGGGTTGAAGGCACGGCTCCCATGTCGTGAATCCAGGACCTCCCTAGTATCACATTGTAAGATGACGGACAGTCAACGACCAAGAACTTGGTGGTTTGGTTTATCCCCTCGGTGTAGACTGGAAGAAGGACTTCTCCTTCGGTTTGCTTCACCTCTCCACCGAATCCCACGAGCGGGGTCGCTTTCCTGGTTAGTGTCTTAGGGTCTAGCCCTAAGTCCATATAGGCCGAATGGAAGATGATGTTTCTGGAGCTGCCGTTGTCCACCAGTATCCGCTTAACCAAGCAATTGGCTATAACAAGCGAAATGACGAGGGCGTCATGATGGGGAGCAAGGACCCGTTCCTGCTCTCTCGCAGTAAAGCTGATGTCATCCGTCCCCAAGATTGGGCGCTTGGGAACCTCGGTCTCTTGACCATTCCTAGCGTTACGAGTACTCCTTTTGGCTGCGGCGCTGCTGATTTCGCTTACTTCTGATCCTCCCGAGATGACGTGGATCACTCGTTCTTGTGGCGGAGGTAATGCAGGGACAGCATCGTTGGGGAGAGCGGGACCTTCTCTGTTGAGGAGGTCCTTTGCTTTGTCTGAGAGGAACTCCTTTAGGTAGCCCTTCCTAAGAAGTTAGGCTACTTCCAGCTTTAAGGCTATACAGTCTTCTGTGGTGTGACCGTGATCGTTGTGGAACCCACACCATCTTTTAGGGTTCCGGGTAGCATCAGGGGACCTCATTTTAGGTGGCCACTTAACTTGTGGGCCCATCTGCCTCAAGACTCCGATGAGCTCTGGTTTGGATATCGCTAGGTGGGAGATGCTGGGCCAAGTAGAAACCATCATTCCTTTGGATCGAGGTAGAGGGCGATGTTGATATCTGCCCCTGCTCTGGTTGGTGGATTCTCGGGAAGGTTGAGGTCGGATGGTTTCCTCACGATCGTCCTTTGAAGGCCTGGAGGACTTCTGGTCGTATTTGGAGGAGACTTTGGCCCTGCTCACAGCGTCTTCTTTTCACCTTACTTGGGCCCAGGCACGGGATAGCACATCTGCCATGTCCCAGCATCTGTACTTCGTTAGTTCCTTGTAGAGCTCTCCCTCCGGAAGGAGACCCTTCTTGAAGGCTGAGACTGCTGTATCGGCGTTGCATTCGGGTATAGAGACCTTTTCCTGGTTGAAACGAGCTATGTAGGAGCGTAGGGACTCGTTTCTGTATTGTTGGATCTCGTAGAGGTCATCCGATCTCTTCTCCAGATGGCGGCTGCTGGCGAATTGTTCCACGAACTTGTCGCTGAGGGCGGCGAAAGATGCGATGGATCCCGTGGGGAGGTTGATATACCATTGGAGGGCAGGACCGGTTAGGGTTGATCTGAAACCCTTGCACATGGTGGCCTCCCTTGCTTCTTTTGGAATAGCCACGGCTATCATGCGTTGCTTGTACTGGGCGATGTGGTTGTCAGGATCTCCGGTTCCCTCATACATCTTAATGCTCGGGAAAGAGAATTTGCGAGGCATCTCGACTGAAGCAATCTCCTTCACGAAAGGTGTGTTGGAGTATGACCTGGGATCGCTTCTACGGATAGGAGGAGCTACTCCGGGGAGCCTTTCCACCATGGATTGGATGGTGCCGAATCTTTTGTTGGGGAAAAATATCCAAGGCTAAAGATTTCTCCAGCCTCTGAAGGGGCCTTGACTTCCGGTCCCTCGTTTGGAGAGGACCCAGGGTCCCTCCTCTACTCAAAGAACCAATCTCCACCATGAGGCACCAGGATCCGATCTCCAGTTAATGGTATCCAGGGTCCAGTCCCTGTATCGAGGAACCAAGGCCTAGCCCCTGCCGAAAGGCCAAGGATCCGATCCTCCGCATGAATATGGAAGTTTCCCAAAACGAGGGGAAAGTAATATATTCGTGAATATTACGGAGGCCGCCCAAGATTGACCGACTTACATCAACTATAAAAGGGGAAACCAAACCCTAGAACAGGGGATCGACACTTTGGGGCTTAGAGATTAGAGAGTTAGGCGATAGAACTAGGGTTTATACACCTAATACGTTTTAATCCCAAAATCACTCAATAATACATCTCTTTGCCTCAATTCCTCTTCTCTAAACACATACAAATACTCGAAATCTATTAGTCTTCCAATGTTCCGTAGTACTAAAACGACCCTGCACAAAAATATCATAACAGTTTGGCGCTAGAAGGAGGGGAGTAAATCAACTACATGACGATAGCACCGGAAGACGATTCCAACCAAGCTGATCTGACCCCGAAGGAGAAGGAGCTTCTAAGCCGATTCGAAACCCTTCAGAGTCAAATCACCGACCTTCACAAGGCTCAGGAAACTGCACCTGCAGGTCTGGAACTCGTCCAGGAAGTTCAGTACCTAAAAGATCAACTTGGAGAACACTCCAAGCAGCTTCAGCAAAGCGTCGAGAAGCTAGACGCTATAGAAGCCGAGAACATCGCTCTCTGACGAGAAAACCGATCCCTCGGGGCAGTAGGGAACAAACGGAAACGGTTCAGAACCAGAGTCCGACCTATGGCTTCGCTCAACACCCCGCACGACGACGAGGAAACGCCTCAACAGCCCGGCGACGAACCCGGCGATCAAGAAAACACTCGAGACGTAACCCGGGAAGAAGAAGAGGACGACTCGATGCAGAGGACGAAGAATATTCACCTGACCATCCCGAGATCTCAGATCCAGCTCTAGCCACCTACCTAGAGAAGGTGGTATCCGAAAGATTCGGCACCATCCAATCCATGGTGGAAAGGCTCCCCGGAGTAGCTCCCCCTATCCGTAGAAGCGATCCCAGGTCTTACTCTGACACACCTTTCGTGAAGGAGATTGCTTCGGTCGAGATGCCTTGCAAATTCTCTTTCCCGAACATTAAGATGTATGAGGGAACCGGAGATCCTGACAACCACATCGCCCAGTATAAGCAACGCGTGGTAGCCGTCGCTATTTCAAAAGAAGCAAGGGAAGCCACCATGTGCAAGGGCTTCGGGTCAACCCTAACCGGTCCTGCCCTCCAATGGTATATCAGCCTCCCCACGGGATCTATAGCATCTTTCGCCGCCCTCAGCGACAAGTTCGTGGAACAATTCGCCAGTAGCCGCCATCTGGAGAAGAGATCAGAAGACCTCTACGAGATCCAACAATACATAAACGAATCCGTACGTTCCTACATAGCTCGTTTCAACCAGGAGAAGGTCTCTATACCCCAGTGCAACGCCGATACAGCAATCTCAGCCTTCAAGAAGGGTCTACTTCCGGAGGGGGAGCTCTACAAGGAACTAACGAATTACAGATGCGGAGACATGGCGGATGTACTATCCCGCGCCTGGGCCCAAGTAAGGTGGGAAGAAGACGTCGTGAGCAGGGCCAAGGTCTCCTCCAAGTACGATCAGAAGTCCTCCAGGCCTTCAAAGGACGACCGTGAGGAAACCGTCCGACCCCGACCTTCCCGAGAATCCACCAACCAGAGCAAGGAAAGATACCAACATCGACCTCTACCTCGATCCGAAGGAATGATGGTTTCTACTTGGCCCAGCATCTCCCACCTAGCGATATCCAAGCCAGAGCTCATCGGAGTCTTGAGGCAGATGTGTCCACAAGTTAAGTGGCCACCTAAAATGAGGTCCCCTGACGCTACCCGGAACCCTAAAAGATGGTGTGGGTTCCACAGCGATCATGGTCATACCACTGAAGATTGTATAGCCCTAAGGCTGGAAGTAGCCGAGCTTCTCAAGAAGGGTTATCTAAGGGAGTTCCTCTCGGACAAGGCAAAGGATCTCCTCAACAGAAAGGGTCCCGCTCTCCCCAACGACGCTGTCCCTGCACTACCTCCGCCACAAGAACGAGTGATCCACGTCATCTCGGGAGGATCAGAAGTAAGCGGAATCAGCAGCGCCGCAGCCAAAAGGAGTACTCGTAATGCTAGGAATGGCCAAGAGACCGAGCTTCCCAAGCGTCCACTTTTGGGGACGGATGAGATCAGCTTTACTGCGAAAGAAAAGGAACGGGTACTCGTCCCCCATCATGACGCCCTCGTCATCTCGCTAGTCATAGCCAATTGCCTGGTTAATCGAATACTGGTGGACAACGGAAGCTCCAGCAACATCATCTTCCATTCAGCCTACATGGATTTAGGGCTAGACCCTAAGACACTAACGAGGAAAGCGACCCCGCTCGTAGGATTCAGTGGAGAGGTAAAGCAAACCGAAGGAGAAGTCCTCCTCCCAGCCTACACCGAGGGGATAAACCAGACCACCAAGTTCTTGGTCGTCGACTGTCCGTCATCCTACAATGTGATACTAGGGAGACCTTGGATTCACGACATGGGAGCTGTGCCATCAACCCTTCACCAACTGGTGAAATTTCCTACTCCCTGGGGCGTGAAGGTCATCAGAGGGGACCAAGAGAATTCTAGGTCCTGCTACCAAACTACCTTGAAGGGAAAGACCCAAACCTTATAGCAATTACAGAAGCAACCTCTCGTTCCTCACGTCGAAGAACCCGAGGTTGAAGACATGGATGAGATCCCCCTGGTAGAAGGGAACTCGGAACGGAACCTCAAAATAGGTTCCAAACTGCCGAAGGATCTGAGGCGAAGACTGATCGACTTCCTAAGGTCCAACTCCGATTGCTTTGCATGGTCCCACGAAGACATGCCCGGAATCGACCCCGACGTGATCATGCATCAGCTCCATGTGAATCCCGAGCATCCTCCGGTCAGACAGAAAAGAAGGAAGTTCGCTCCCGAAAGAGATGAAATCATTAACGAAGAGGTCAAGAACCTGCTCGACGCAGGGTTCATAAGAGAGGTACAATATCCCAACTGGCTCGCCAATGTGGTGGTTGTGAAAAAGAAAAACGGAAAATGGAGAGTCTGCATCGATTTCACGGATCTCAACAAGTCCTGTCCAAAGGACCCATTCCCCTTGCCTCATATAGACAAGCTAGTTGATGCCACTGCTGGGCACCAACTAATGAGCTTCATGGACGCCTTCTCGGGATACAACCAAATCCTGATGCATCCCGACGACCAAGAGAAGACGTCCTTCATGACTTCCAGGGGCATCTACTGCTACAAGGTCATGCCGTTTGGTCTGAAGAACGCTGGGTCCACCTACCAGAGGCTAGTCAACACGATGTTTGCCGATCAGATAGGCCAGACCATGGAAGTCTACATCGACGACATGCTGGTAAAATCCCTTGACTCGGAAGATCATATCTCACATCTTCAGCAAGCATTCGCCACCTTGAGGAAATACAATATGAAGCTCAACCCCTCTAAATGCTCTTTTGGAGTAAGCTCCGAGAAATTTCTGGGATTCATAGTCACCCACAGGGGCATAAAAGCAAATCCGGAGCAAATAAGGGCCATCCAGGCGATTCCTCCCCCACGGAATGTCAAAGAGATTCAGAAACTTACAGGAAGAATGGCAGCTCTCAGCAGGTTCGTCTCCAGGCTTTCTGACAAGTCCCATGCCTTCTTTGAAACATTAAAGAACCCCAAAGATTTTAAGTGGACAGAGAAGTGCGAAGTCGCGCTATCCGACCTCAAGGCCTACCTCACGACCCCACCACTCTTGTCCAAACCCTTGGAAGGAGAAACCCTATTGCTTTACCTAGCCGTGTCCGAGCACGCAGTTAGCGCGGTCCTCGTAAGAGAGGAGGAAAGGAGGCAGCATCCCATATACTACGTTAGCAAATCCATGCTAGACGCAGAAACTCGCTACAGCCAACTAGAGAAGCTAGCCCTCGCCCTGGTGGTCGTGGCCCGGAAGCTACGTCCCTACTTCCAGTCCCATCAAGTCGTGGTAGTCACTTCATTCCTCATCAAAGCGGTCCTTCATAAACCCGAGGTATCAGGACGGTTGGCGAAATGGGCCGTAGAATTGGGAGAGTATGACGTGATCTTCAGCCCCGCCGCCGCTATCAAGTCCCAGGTCCTAGCTGATTTCGTGGCTGAACCTCCCTCTGCGCTTCCAGAACCAGATCTAGAAGCTACACTCCTGAGAAAAGAAGCAGAGGAGGGTCAATGGACCCTGCACGTGGATGGCTCCAGCAACGTAAGAGGCGCAGGAGTAGGACTGGTTCTAACCTCCCCTACGGGAGATTCGGCCTCAAGGGCTGTACGTTGCAACTTCAAAGCAACAAACAACGAGGCAGAATACGAGGCTTTAATAGCAGGTCTAGAGTTAGCTAGAGAAATGGGAGTAAAAGACATCCAGGTTGTTGGGGTCAAAAACGGTTATCTCGAAATCAACGGCTAAGACTATTTGTCGTACGAAAAATCCTCCGAAAGATGCACACGGACGCCCGCAAACCAAAGCAACTGACCGCGACCTGCCCCTAGGCGCCGGGCGCCTAGCGCCCGTGCTGCCTCCAGGAGGCGCCGGGCGCCTAGCGCCCGTGCTGCCTCTAGGAGGCGCCGGGCGCCTAGCGCCCGTGGTGCCTCTAGGAGGCGCCGGGCGCCTAGCGCCCGTGCTGCCTCTAGGAGGCGCCGGGCGCCTAGCGCCCGTGCTGCCTCTAGGCGCCGGGCGCCTAGCGCCCGTGCTGCCTCTAGGAGGCGCCGGGCGCCTAGCGCCCGTGCTGCCTCTAGGAGGCGCCGGGCGCCTAGCGGCCGTGCTGCCTCTAGGAAGCGCCGGGCGCCTAGCGGCCGTGCTGCCTCTAGGAGGCGCCGGGCGCCTAGCGGCCGTGCTGCCTCTAGGAGGCGCCGGGCGCCTAGTGGCCGTGCTGCCTCTAGGAGGCGCCGGGCGCCTAGCGGCCGTGCTGCCTCTAGGAGGCGCCGGGCGCCTAGCGCCCGTGCTGCCTCTAGGAGGCGCCGGGCGCCTAGCGCCCGTGCTGCCTCTAGGAGGCGCCGGGCGCCTAGCGCCCGTGCTGCCTCTAGGCGCCGGGCGCCTAGCGCCCGTACTGCCTCTAGGCGCCGGGCGCCTAGCGCCCGTGCTGCCTCGCGTCTTCGAACGATAATCTTCTACGCACGAGTTCCAGGCCCCGACTGTCAGTAATCTGCGCCTCGAGTCCTTCCCAAGTTCTCGCGGAATGAATCATTAGAATTCCGCAAACAATACTCCCGTTCTCATTCTGAACTAAAACCGTCGGAAACATTTCGGAAACTCGTAAGACATCAACGGAAAAGAAGATCTTAAATCATTCATACGGAACGATGAAGGTTATCTAAAACACCACACATCTCAACTTTACGAAGGATTGAAGATCTTCCGAAGAAATCGTAGAAAGCAGCGGAAGTCCTCGAAACGGCCCAAAGGGACCAAACGCGATCGGACAATCCATTTACGATTATCTAGGACAGGTACAACGACTTACACTTAACTTTACGCGACAAGATAAATCCTAAATTTCCGGAAGGATAAATGTCAAGTTTCCCGAAGATAAACATGAAGGTCGACGAAAATGGAAAAAGCCCGCCTTGCGGCCCAGAAGGAGAATAGACCGTCATAGGAAGGAGTATATAAAGGAGCTCTGGGAGAGGAAGAGAGGCAGAGCGAAAATCGAGAGAGAGAGACCAGATCCGAAAATCTAGGGTTTTAGAGAAATTCCTGCTAGCTTAGGGAACTTAGGACTTAGGAGGCTAGACTAGCGGAGCAAGACTTAGAACGTCTTGTCTCCTATTTTTTCCGTTGTTTCCTCTTCAGCGTATCTCTACTTCCTGTTTTTCGGAAGAATATTGTATTCATCTTATCATCAGTTTAATAAACGCCTCAGCGCGACTTTTCCGCATTGCTATCTTTTTATCAATTTCGTTTGGTTGTCGCAGAGAATCCGAGCCTTCAGGGAAAACTAGGTTTACTTAGTTTTCCTCCGATAAAACTTAACAAAAATCGACGGTGCGAATTTCGGTTCCCACACGGCCGCGATCTCGACCTATTGTTCCAACGCTCTCCGCGAATTCGGAAATAAAATTCTTTCTTTTTGCTCTCTTTATTTTACGCATTTATTTTCAACTTAGCCTGTTTTAACTTTGTCGTGCGTGGCCCAGCAGATAGCCGGGATCCTCGGGGAAAACTAGGTCAACTTAGTTTTCCTACGTTTTTACTTAGTAACATTTGACGGTGCGAATTTCGGTTCCCACAACAGCTAGGTAAAGCAATAGGGTTTCTCCTTCCAAGGGTTTAGATAGGAGTGGTGGAGTAGTGAGGTAGGCCTTGAGGTCGGATAGCGCGACTTCGCACTTCTCTGTCCACTTAAAGTCTTTCGGGTTCTTTAATGTTTCAAAGAAGGCGTTGGATTTGTCGGAAAGCCTGGAGATGAACCTGCTGAGGGCTGCCATTCTCCCTGTCAGTTTTTGAACCTTCTTGACATTCCGTGGAGGAGGAATCGCCTGGATGGCCCTTATTTGCTCCGGATTTGCTTCTATGCCTCTGTGGGTGACTATGTATCCCAGAAACTTCTCGGAGCTTACTCCGAAGGAGCATTTAGAGGGGTTGAGCTTCATATTGTATTTCCTCAAGGTGGCAAATGCTTGTTGAAGATGTGAGATATGATCTTCCGAGTCTAGTGATTTTACCAGCATGTCGTCGATGTAGACTTCCATGGTCTGGCCTATCTGATCGGCAAACATCGCGTCGACTAGCCTCTGGTAGGTGGATCCAGCGTTCTTCATGAACTTATAGCAGGAGATGCCCCTGGAGGTCATGAAGAACGTCTTCTCTTGATCGTCGGTATGCATTAGGATTTGGTTGTATCCCGAGAAGGCGTCCATGAAGCTCATTAGTTGTTGCCCAGCAGTAGCATCAACTAGCTTGTCTATATGAGGCAAGGGTAATGGATCCTTTGGGCAGGACTTGTTGAGGTCCGTGAAATCGATGCAGACTCTCCATTTTCGTTTTTCTTTTTCACAACCACCACATTGGCGAGCCAGTCGGGATATTGTACCTCTCTTATGAACCATGCGTCGAGCAGGTTCTTTACCTCTTCGTTAATGATTTCGTCCCTTTCGAGAGCAAACTTCCTTCTCTTTTGTCTGACTGGAGGATGCTCGGGATTCACTTGGAGCTGGTGCATGATGACATCGAGGTCGATTCCGGGCATGTCTTCGTGGGACAACGCAAAGCAACCAGAATTGGATCTTAGGAAGTCGATCAACCTTCCCCTCAGATCTTTCTGCAGTTTGGAACCTATCTTGAGGTTCCGTTCCGAGTTCCCTTCTACTAGGGGGACCTCATCCATGTCTTCAACCTCGGGTTCTTCGGCGTGCGGAACTAGAGGTTGCTTCTGTAATTGCTATAAGGCTTGGGTCTTTCCCTTCAGGGTAGTTTGGTAGCAGGACCTGGAATTCTCTTGGTCCCTTTGATGACCTTCACGCCCCAGGGAGTAGGAAATTTTACCAATTGGTGAAGGGTTGAAGGCACGGCTCCCATGTCGTGAATCCAGGACCTCCCTAGTATCACATTGTAAGATGACGGACAGTCAACGACCAAGAACTTGGTGGTTTGGTTTATCCCCTCGGTGTAGACTGGAAGAAGGACTTCTCCTTCGGTTTGCTTCACCTCTCCACCGAATCCCACGAGCGGGGTCGCTTTCCTGGTTAGTGTCTTAGGGTCTAGCCCTAAGTCCATATAGGCCGAATGGAAGATGATGTTTCTGGAGCTGCCGTTGTCCACCAGTATCCGCTTAACCAAGCAATTGGCTATAACAAGCGAAATGACGAGGGCGTCATGATGGGGAGCAAGGACCCGTTCCTGCTCTCTCGCAGTAAAGCTGATGTCATCCGTCCCCAAGATTGGGCGCTTGGGAACCTCGGTCTCTTGACCATTCCTAGCGTTACGAGTACTCCTTTTGGCTGCGGCGCTGCTGATTTCGCTTACTTCTGATCCTCCCGAGATGACGTGGATCACTCGTTCTTGTGGCGGAGGTAATGCAGGGACAGCATCGTTGGGGAGAGCGGGACCTTCTCTGTTGAGGAGGTCCTTTGCTTTGTCTGAGAGGAACTCCTTTAGGTAGCCCTTCCTAAGAAGTTAGGCTACTTCCAGCTTTAAGGCTATACAGTCTTCTGTGGTGTGACCGTGATCGTTGTGGAACCCACACCATCTTTTAGGGTTCCGGGTAGCATCAGGGGACCTCATTTTAGGTGGCCACTTAACTTGTGGGCCCATCTGCCTCAAGACTCCGATGAGCTCTGGTTTGGATATCGCTAGGTGGGAGATGCTGGGCCAAGTAGAAACCATCATTCCTTTGGATCGAGGTAGAGGGCGATGTTGATATCTGCCCCTGCTCTGGTTGGTGGATTCTCGGGAAGGTTGAGGTCGGATGGTTTCCTCACGATCGTCCTTTGAAGGCCTGGAGGACTTCTGGTCGTATTTGGAGGAGACTTTGGCCCTGCTCACAGCGTCTTCTTTTCACCTTACTTGGGCCCAGGCACGGGATAGCACATCTGCCATGTCCCAGCATCTGTACTTCGTTAGTTCCTTGTAGAGCTCTCCCTCCGGAAGGAGACCCTTCTTGAAGGCTGAGACTGCTGTATCGGCGTTGCATTCGGGTATAGAGACCTTTTCCTGGTTGAAACGAGCTATGTAGGAGCGTAGGGACTCGTTTCTGTATTGTTGGATCTCGTAGAGGTCATCCGATCTCTTCTCCAGATGGCGGCTGCTGGCGAATTGTTCCACGAACTTGTCGCTGAGGGCGGCGAAAGATGCGATGGATCCCGTGGGGAGGTTGATATACCATTGGAGGGCAGGACCGGTTAGGGTTGATCTGAAACCCTTGCACATGGTGGCCTCCCTTGCTTCTTTTGGAATAGCCACGGCTATCATGCGTTGCTTGTACTGGGCGATGTGGTTGTCAGGATCTCCGGTTCCCTCATACATCTTAATGCTCGGGAAAGAGAATTTGCGAGGCATCTCGACTGAAGCAATCTCCTTCACGAAAGGTGTGTTGGAGTATGACCTGGGATCGCTTCTACGGATAGGAGGAGCTACTCCGGGGAGCCTTTCCACCATGGATTGGATGGTGCCGAATCTTTTGTTGGGGAAAAATATCCAAGGCTAAAGATTTCTCCAGCCTCTGAAGGGGCCTTGACTTCCGGTCCCTCGTTTGGAGAGGACCCAGGGTCCCTCCTCTACTCAAAGAACCAATCTCCACCATGAGGCACCAGGATCCGATCTCCAGTTAATGGTATCCAGGGTCCAGTCCCTGTATCGAGGAACCAAGGCCTAGCCCCTGCCGAAAGGCCAAGGATCCGATCCTCCGCATGAATATGGAAGTTTCCCAAAACGAGGGGAAAGTAATATATTCGTGAATATTACGGAGGCCGCCCAAGATTGACCGACTTACATCAACTATAAAAGGGGAAACCAAACCCTAGAACAGGGGATCGACACTTTGGGGCTTAGAGATTAGAGAGTTAGGCGATAGAACTAGGGTTTATACACCTAATACGTTTTAATCCCAAAATCACTCAATAATACATCTCTTTGCCTCAATTCCTCTTCTCTAAACACATACAAATACTCGAAATCTATTAGTCTTCCAATGTTCCGTAGTACTAAAACGACCCTGCACAAAAATATCATAACAGTTTGGCGCTAGAAGGAGGGGAGTAAATCAACTACATGACGATAGCACCGGAAGACGATTCCAACCAAGCTGATCTGACCCCGAAGGAGAAGGAGCTTCTAAGCCGATTCGAAACCCTTCAGAGTCAAATCACCGACCTTCACAAGGCTCAGGAAACTGCACCTGCAGGTCTGGAACTCGTCCAGGAAGTTCAGTACCTAAAAGATCAACTTGGAGAACACTCCAAGCAGCTTCAGCAAAGCGTCGAGAAGCTAGACGCTATAGAAGCCGAGAACATCGCTCTCTGACGAGAAAACCGATCCCTCGGGGCAGTAGGGAACAAACGGAAACGGTTCAGAACCAGAGTCCGACCTATGGCTTCGCTCAACACCCCGCACGACGACGAGGAAACGCCTCAACAGCCCGGCGACGAACCCGGCGATCAAGAAAACACTCGAGACGTAACCCGGGAAGAAGAAGAGGACGACTCGATGCAGAGGACGAAGAATATTCACCTGACCATCCCGAGATCTCAGATCCAGCTCTAGCCACCTACCTAGAGAAGGTGGTATCCGAAAGATTCGGCACCATCCAATCCATGGTGGAAAGGCTCCCCGGAGTAGCTCCCCCTATCCGTAGAAGCGATCCCAGGTCTTACTCTGACACACCTTTCGTGAAGGAGATTGCTTCGGTCGAGATGCCTTGCAAATTCTCTTTCCCGAACATTAAGATGTATGAGGGAACCGGAGATCCTGACAACCACATCGCCCAGTATAAGCAACGCGTGGTAGCCGTCGCTATTTCAAAAGAAGCAAGGGAAGCCACCATGTGCAAGGGCTTCGGGTCAACCCTAACCGGTCCTGCCCTCCAATGGTATATCAGCCTCCCCACGGGATCTATAGCATCTTTCGCCGCCCTCAGCGACAAGTTCGTGGAACAATTCGCCAGTAGCCGCCATCTGGAGAAGAGATCAGAAGACCTCTACGAGATCCAACAATACATAAACGAATCCGTACGTTCCTACATAGCTCGTTTCAACCAGGAGAAGGTCTCTATACCCCAGTGCAACGCCGATACAGCAATCTCAGCCTTCAAGAAGGGTCTACTTCCGGAGGGGGAGCTCTACAAGGAACTAACGAATTACAGATGCGGAGACATGGCGGATGTACTATCCCGCGCCTGGGCCCAAGTAAGGTGGGAAGAAGACGTCGTGAGCAGGGCCAAGGTCTCCTCCAAGTACGATCAGAAGTCCTCCAGGCCTTCAAAGGACGACCGTGAGGAAACCGTCCGACCCCGACCTTCCCGAGAATCCACCAACCAGAGCAAGGAAAGATACCAACATCGACCTCTACCTCGATCCGAAGGAATGATGGTTTCTACTTGGCCCAGCATCTCCCACCTAGCGATATCCAAGCCAGAGCTCATCGGAGTCTTGAGGCAGATGTGTCCACAAGTTAAGTGGCCACCTAAAATGAGGTCCCCTGACGCTACCCGGAACCCTAAAAGATGGTGTGGGTTCCACAGCGATCATGGTCATACCACTGAAGATTGTATAGCCCTAAGGCTGGAAGTAGCCGAGCTTCTCAAGAAGGGTTATCTAAGGGAGTTCCTCTCGGACAAGGCAAAGGATCTCCTCAACAGAAAGGGTCCCGCTCTCCCCAACGACGCTGTCCCTGCACTACCTCCGCCACAAGAACGAGTGATCCACGTCATCTCGGGAGGATCAGAAGTAAGCGGAATCAGCAGCGCCGCAGCCAAAAGGAGTACTCGTAATGCTAGGAATGGCCAAGAGACCGAGCTTCCCAAGCGTCCACTTTTGGGGACGGATGAGATCAGCTTTACTGCGAAAGAAAAGGAACGGGTACTCGTCCCCCATCATGACGCCCTCGTCATCTCGCTAGTCATAGCCAATTGCCTGGTTAATCGAATACTGGTGGACAACGGAAGCTCCAGCAACATCATCTTCCATTCAGCCTACATGGATTTAGGGCTAGACCCTAAGACACTAACGAGGAAAGCGACCCCGCTCGTAGGATTCAGTGGAGAGGTAAAGCAAACCGAAGGAGAAGTCCTCCTCCCAGCCTACACCGAGGGGATAAACCAGACCACCAAGTTCTTGGTCGTCGACTGTCCGTCATCCTACAATGTGATACTAGGGAGACCTTGGATTCACGACATGGGAGCTGTGCCATCAACCCTTCACCAACTGGTGAAATTTCCTACTCCCTGGGGCGTGAAGGTCATCAGAGGGGACCAAGAGAATTCTAGGTCCTGCTACCAAACTACCTTGAAGGGAAAGACCCAAACCTTATAGCAATTACAGAAGCAACCTCTCGTTCCTCACGTCGAAGAACCCGAGGTTGAAGACATGGATGAGATCCCCCTGGTAGAAGGGAACTCGGAACGGAACCTCAAAATAGGTTCCAAACTGCCGAAGGATCTGAGGCGAAGACTGATCGACTTCCTAAGGTCCAACTCCGATTGCTTTGCATGGTCCCACGAAGACATGCCCGGAATCGACCCCGACGTGATCATGCATCAGCTCCATGTGAATCCCGAGCATCCTCCGGTCAGACAGAAAAGAAGGAAGTTCGCTCCCGAAAGAGATGAAATCATTAACGAAGAGGTCAAGAACCTGCTCGACGCAGGGTTCATAAGAGAGGTACAATATCCCAACTGGCTCGCCAATGTGGTGGTTGTGAAAAAGAAAAACGGAAAATGGAGAGTCTGCATCGATTTCACGGATCTCAACAAGTCCTGTCCAAAGGACCCATTCCCCTTGCCTCATATAGACAAGCTAGTTGATGCCACTGCTGGGCACCAACTAATGAGCTTCATGGACGCCTTCTCGGGATACAACCAAATCCTGATGCATCCCGACGACCAAGAGAAGACGTCCTTCATGACTTCCAGGGGCATCTACTGCTACAAGGTCATGCCGTTTGGTCTGAAGAACGCTGGGTCCACCTACCAGAGGCTAGTCAACACGATGTTTGCCGATCAGATAGGCCAGACCATGGAAGTCTACATCGACGACATGCTGGTAAAATCCCTTGACTCGGAAGATCATATCTCACATCTTCAGCAAGCATTCGCCACCTTGAGGAAATACAATATGAAGCTCAACCCCTCTAAATGCTCTTTTGGAGTAAGCTCCGAGAAATTTCTGGGATTCATAGTCACCCACAGGGGCATAAAAGCAAATCCGGAGCAAATAAGGGCCATCCAGGCGATTCCTCCCCCACGGAATGTCAAAGAGATTCAGAAACTTACAGGAAGAATGGCAGCTCTCAGCAGGTTCGTCTCCAGGCTTTCTGACAAGTCCCATGCCTTCTTTGAAACATTAAAGAACCCCAAAGATTTTAAGTGGACAGAGAAGTGCGAAGTCGCGCTATCCGACCTCAAGGCCTACCTCACGACCCCACCACTCTTGTCCAAACCCTTGGAAGGAGAAACCCTATTGCTTTACCTAGCCGTGTCCGAGCACGCAGTTAGCGCGGTCCTCGTAAGAGAGGAGGAAAGGAGGCAGCATCCCATATACTACGTTAGCAAATCCATGCTAGACGCAGAAACTCGCTACAGCCAACTAGAGAAGCTAGCCCTCGCCCTGGTGGTCGTGGCCCGGAAGCTACGTCCCTACTTCCAGTCCCATCAAGTCGTGGTAGTCACTTCATTCCTCATCAAAGCGGTCCTTCATAAACCCGAGGTATCAGGACGGTTGGCGAAATGGGCCGTAGAATTGGGAGAGTATGACGTGATCTTCAGCCCCGCCGCCGCTATCAAGTCCCAGGTCCTAGCTGATTTCGTGGCTGAACCTCCCTCTGCGCTTCCAGAACCAGATCTAGAAGCTACACTCCTGAGAAAAGAAGCAGAGGAGGGTCAATGGACCCTGCACGTGGATGGCTCCAGCAACGTAAGAGGCGCAGGAGTAGGACTGGTTCTAACCTCCCCTACGGGAGATTCGGCCTCAAGGGCTGTACGTTGCAACTTCAAAGCAACAAACAACGAGGCAGAATACGAGGCTTTAATAGCAGGTCTAGAGTTAGCTAGAGAAATGGGAGTAAAAGACATCCAGGTTGTTGGGGTCAAAAACGGTTATCTCGAAATCAACGGCTAAGACTATTTGTCGTACGAAAAATCCTCCGAAAGATGCACACGGACGCCCGCAAACCAAAGCAACTGACCGCGACCTGCCCCTAGGCGCCGGGCGCCTAGCGCCCGTGCTGCCTCCAGGAGGCGCCGGGCGCCTAGCGCCCGTGCTGCCTCTAGGAGGCGCCGGGCGCCTAGCGCCCGTGGTGCCTCTAGGAGGCGCCGGGCGCCTAGCGCCCGTGCTGCCTCTAGGAGGCGCCGGGCGCCTAGCGCCCGTGCTGCCTCTAGGCGCCGGGCGCCTAGCGCCCGTGCTGCCTCTAGGAGGCGCCGGGCGCCTAGCGCCCGTGCTGCCTCTAGGAGGCGCCGGGCGCCTAGCGGCCGTGCTGCCTCTAGGAAGCGCCGGGCGCCTAGCGGCCGTGCTGCCTCTAGGAGGCGCCGGGCGCCTAGCGGCCGTGCTGCCTCTAGGAGGCGCCGGGCGCCTAGTGGCCGTGCTGCCTCTAGGAGGCGCCGGGCGCCTAGCGGCCGTGCTGCCTCTAGGAGGCGCCGGGCGCCTAGCGCCCGTGCTGCCTCTAGGAGGCGCCGGGCGCCTAGCGCCCGTGCTGCCTCTAGGAGGCGCCGGGCGCCTAGCGCCCGTGCTGCCTCTAGGCGCCGGGCGCCTAGCGCCCGTACTGCCTCTAGGCGCCGGGCGCCTAGCGCCCGTGCTGCCTCGCGTCTTCGAACGATAATCTTCTACGCACGAGTTCCAGGCCCCGACTGTCAGTAATCTGCGCCTCGAGTCCTTCCCAAGTTCTCGCGGAATGAATCATTAGAATTCCGCAAACAATACTCCCGTTCTCATTCTGAACTAAAACCGTCGGAAACATTTCGGAAACTCGTAAGACATCAACGGAAAAGAAGATCTTAAATCATTCATACGGAACGATGAAGGTTATCTAAAACACCACACATCTCAACTTTACGAAGGATTGAAGATCTTCCGAAGAAATCGTAGAAAGCAGCGGAAGTCCTCGAAACGGCCCAAAGGGACCAAACGCGATCGGACAATCCATTTACGATTATCTAGGACAGGTACAACGACTTACACTTATCTTTACGCGACAAGATAAATCCTAAATTTCCGGAAGGATAAATGTCAAGTTTCCCGAAGATAAACATGAAGGTCGACGAAAATGGAAAAAGCCCGCCTTGCGGCCCAGAAGGAGAATAGACCGTCATAGGAAGGAGTATATAAAGGAGCTCTGGGAGAGGAAGAGAGGCAGAGCGAAAATCGAGAGAGAGAGACCAGATCCGAAAATCTAGGGTTTTAGAGAAATTCCTGCTAGCTTAGGGAACTTAGGACTTAGGAGGCTAGACTAGCGGAGCAAGACTTAGAACGTCTTGTCTCCTATTTTTTCCGTTGTTTCCTCTTCAGCGTATCTCTACTTCCTGTTTTTCGGAAGAATATTGTATTCATCTTATCATCAGTTTAATAAACGCCTCAGCGCGACTTTTCCGCATTGTTATCTTTTTATCAATTTCGTTTGGTTGTCGCAGAGAATCCGAGCCTTCAGGGAAAACTAGGTTTACTTAGTTTTCCTCCGATAAAACTTAACAAAAATCGACGGTGCGAATTTCGGTTCCCACAGTTTGGCGCTAGAAGGAGGGTGGGTCGGATTCTCTTACTCAAAAACCTACGATTGATAACGACAGCATGGCCACATCACCTGTCCGCAACATCGTGTCATTCGAGGACGGAGCAACGGCTGGCCCAGCCAAACCTCACGACGAACTCCTCGTTATCAGACTAACGATCCAGGACATCGACGTAGCAAGAATATTGGTCGACACCGGTTGCTCGACAAATATTATTTATAGAAACACTCTCGAGAGGATGGGATTCGACCTAAGCATTATCACGGACGATCCCAATCCGATAATCGGGCTCTCAGGAAATATCACAATGACCCTCGGCTCGGTCGATCTCTCAGTCAGAGCCGGGAGCGTCACAAAGATGGTGGAATTTTTGGTAGTCGACGGCCCTGCGGCATACAACGCGATCGTCGGGACTCCATGGTTAAATTCCATGCAAGCAATACCCTCGACTTTCCACCTGTGCCTCAAATTTCCATCTCTCCTCGGAGTCGAAACAATACAAGGAGATCGTAAGGCGCCGCAAGTCTGCTTGGCCGCTGGGTTAAAACGAAAAAACTCCGAGCCCGAAATTAACTCGAAAAAGCAAGCAACCCACGAACCAGCATCGCAAGACCCTCCGGAAATTATCTGGCAGTCGCGAAAAGCTGAAGCCCTGGAAGGGAAACGTGAGCCCACTTGCGAACCAGTGATTTCGGTCTGCCTCGACGAGACTAACCCAGAACGATGCGTGGAGATTGGAGCCAATCTTCGCGACCCTTTAAAAACAGAACTCATCGCATGTCTCAAGAAGAACCTAAATACGTTCGCCTGGGCTGCGGAAGATATGCCGGGAATCGACATCAACATAACATGTCACGAACTCAACATTGATCCAACTCATAAACCCGTAAAACAAAAGAGGCGAAAGCTAGGCCCTGAACGGGCAACCGCGGTTAATGAGGAAGTCGAAAGACTCCTCAAAGTTGGATCGATAACAGAAGTAAGATATCCCGACTGGCTCGCCAATCCCGTCGTCGTCAAGAAGAAGAACGGGAAGTGGCGAGTGTGCGTCGATTTCACTGACCTCAACAAAGCGTGTCCGAAGGATTGTTTTCCGCTTCCGCACATCGACCGTCTAGTCGAAGCAACCGCGGGAAACAAACTTCTATCGTTCATGGATGCGTTCTCCGGATACAATCAGATCATGATGAATCCCGATGATCGCGAGAAGACAGCATTCATTACCGACAGAGGAACCTATTGCTACAAAGTAATGCCTTTCGGCCTAAAGAACGCCGGCGCCACATATCAACGGCTCGTCAATCGAATGTTTGCTGAGCAACTCGGAAAAACCATGGAAGTGTATATCGACGATATGCTGGTGAAATCTCTCGACGAACGCGACCACGTACTCCATCTAGAGGAGTGCTTCGAGAGATTAAACCAACACAACATGAAACTGAATCCAGCTAAATGCAGATTCGCCGTAGCATCGGGCGAATTTCTCGGGTACCTCGTAACATTCCGCGGAATAGAGGCTAATCCAAAACAAATTAATGCACTGATAGAAATGGCCTCCCCGAGAACTAAGCGGGAAGTTCAAAGGCTGACCGGACGAGTCGCGGCCCTAAACCGATTCATCTCACGATCCACGGATAAGTGCCTCCCTTTCTACGAAACCTTGAAGGGGAACAAAAAGTTCGAGTGGTCAGAAGATTGTGAGAAGGCTTTCCAACAGCTGAAACAATATCTGGCCACCCCTCCTATCCTCGCAAAGCCCGTAGTCGGAGAACCCTTGTTCCTCTACATCGCAGTATCCGCGTCAGCAGTCAGCGGCGTTCTAATTCAAGAAGAGTTCGGAGAACAGAAGCCGGTCTTTTACATTAGTAAAACGTTGCTGGATGCCGAAACTCGGTATCCGCTAATGGAAAAGTTGGCACTCGCCGTTATAACCTCGGCAAGAAAACTCAGACCGTATTTCCAATCTCATACCATCGTAGTGCTTACCACTTTCCCGCTGCGGACAATTCTACACAGTCCAAGCCAGTCTGGTAGACTCGCAAAGTGGGCAATCGAACTAAGCGAGTACGATATCGAATATCGTCCAAAAACCTGCACAAAATCGCAGGTACTCGCGGATTTCCTGGTAGAATTACCCACGACGGACTTAACTAACAAAGAGCCTGGTTCAACATGGGATCTCTATGTCGACGGATCCTCATCCAAGCAAGGATCTGGAATCGGAATCCGACTCACTTCGCCAACGGGGGAAATCCTCGAGCAATCATTCCGCTTGGATTTTCACGCATCAAACAACGAGGCGGAATACGAGGCGCTGATTGCTGGCCTACGACTGGCCCACGGGTTGAAGATTCAAAACATTCACGCTTACTGCGACTCTCAGTTAGTCGCAAACCAATTCAGCGGAGAATACGAAGCGAGGGATGAAAGAATGAACGCATATTTGAAGGTCGTCCAAGACTTGGCCCACGATTTTCAACAATTTGCGCTAACCAGGATTCCCCGCTCGGAAAATGTCCAGGCCGATGCTCTAGCAGCCCTAGCCTCAAGCTCAGATCCGGGACTTAAAAGAATAATCCCCGTCGAATTCATCGAGCACCCGAGCATCGGACCACCGGTAATCGCCAACCTGATTAGAGCACAGATCGAAGGTGCTGAAGAAAACGAAGACCAGCCGGAAGACGACACAGACCAAACAGACTACGGCTGCGACGCTCCCTGGCTGGGACCTATCAGAGCCTATATCGTAGATGGTACCTTACCCGCGGAAAAGTGGGCCGCCCGGAAAATAAAAGTTCAGGCAGCACGGTACGTAACCGTGGAAGGCGAAATCTACAAATGGCGATTCTCAGGACCTCTCATGACTTGCGCGGAAGGAGAAAAGGCGAGAAAACTCATGGAAGAGGTTCATTCCGGATCCTGCGGAAACCATTCCGGGGGAAGATCTCTCGCAACAAAAATAAAACGCCACGGTTTCTACTGGCCAACTATGATAAAGGATTGCGAGAAGTTCGCTCGTAAATGCGAGAAGTGTCAGCGGCACGCTCCTACGATTCACCAGCCCGCGGAAATCCTCTCCTCTATCTCATCTCCGTACCCTTTCATGCGATGGTCAATGGACATCGTCGGACCTATGCACCCATCTAAACAAAAACGTTTTCTGCTGGTCCTCACAGACTTCTTTTCGAAATGGGTGGAAGCTGAGTCCTACGCAAGTATCAAGGACGTGCAAGTCGAGAATTTCGTCTGGAAAAACATCATAACCAGACACGGAGTCCCATACGAAATCGTAACGGACAACGGGTCTCAGTTTATTTCCACACGATTCGAGGCGTTCTGCGAAAAATGGAAAATACGACTTAACAAGTCAACTCCCAGATATCCGCAGTGCAACGGACAAGCTGAAACCATAAATAAAACCGTCCTGGACGGACTAAAAAAGCGCTTAGAAGCCAAGAAGGGACGATGGGCCGAAGAACTCGAAGGAGTCCTTTGGTCTCACCGAACCACTCCAAGACGAGCAACAGGAGAAACTCCTTTCGCTCTCGTTTACGGAACAGAATGCATGATCCCGGCGGAAGTCGAATTCCCCGGCGTACGACGGAGGTTTCTTCCCGAACGGGAAGACCTGAACAATGCCATGCTGCTGGATAATCTTGATCTCATCAACGAGCGTCGCGACCAAGCCCTCATCCGGATTCAAAATTATCAGCAAGCCGCCGCAAAGTACTACAACGCGAACGTACGCCATCGCAGATTCAAAGAAGGTGATTTGGTTTTGCGTAAAGTCTTCCAAAACACTGCCGAACGAAACGCAGGAAAACTGGGAGCGAACTGGGAAGGACCATACAAAATCATAAAAGTCGTCCGACCAGGATCGTATCAAATCGCAAACATGCAAGACGTAAAAATCCCGAGAACTTGGAATGCGATGCATCTCAAGAAATACTTCCACTAGAACGTAAAACGTGGACAACAGAACTACGAGATGGCTTGATCCTCGAAGGAGGTACGTAGGCAACCCGTCAACCGGCGGGCTCAGCTATCCCCCCGATTTAAAAGGGGGGAGTGGGGTGCGTGCACTCGTACACTCCCACAATTTTCGGAAAAAACCTAACTTTCGAAAACTTTCCGCAATCGAATCGCTTAACAGCCTCAACAACGGATCCAGTATCCACTGAATACATCATAAATTACCACCCGGAAACTTTCCGCGATTCCTAAAAGCCCATAATCCTATATGGCATAAGAAAAACAAACTTCAAAGCACTGCGAGACGTCGCTTCGTGCCTGAATATTCGTTTTTCACCTTCATACGCCTTCTAAACGGCATCATATCGTTGTTGCTGATCACAACAAACGAACTTCAACGTCCTAAACAGACAAGCCACCTAAGGGTAGGCTCTTTTACATCCGACAAGGATCCCATAGCGCGCTATACAAAAACTCCAAATTTGGTTCAGCACTTCGTAAAGGAAGTAGCTCGATTCGTGCCCAGACAAATCATATAAGCCGATACCACTTCGCGGATTTTAAAACGGTACGAATCAGGTTAAAATCACAAACAGGCAAAACGAAAGCCGATTTGTCATCGCACAGCCTTAGTCTGAGAGTAAACCTAGGTCTTGCCCTAAACCCAGCCTTGCTGGTATCTTAACATCTCATAGGCAAAGCGTCAACGACGCGAGATCCCAAAATTTGTCTCTTCACTCGAGTCTGTACGTTTCCACGAATTTTCGCGTAAATCGTAAACCGCAGGAAAATCTCGCTTTTCACAAACGACGGATACGGTGATCATCAGGGAGGCAGGAATGAGACGACAACTCACACCCTGTCCCTCTAACTTCGATAAACAGAAGTTCAAAACACAAAATATTTCATAAATGCATACGGCAAGTTCATTACAATACCCTAAAAAGGGCAGGGATTCGAAGCCACCAACGGCCAGTCCCGAAATCATACATAATGGCCAACCAACGGCCGAAATACAATCAATATAAAAATCCCTTCAAGGGATTGATCAACCTAGGCATCCTCCGGAACGCCACCTTCGTCCTCCGACTCACCCGAAGCAAGAGCGGCCTCACCATCGCCCGCACCGACCTCCTCGTCACCTTTGTCCGCGACGAATCCAGCATCCTGGGCCTCTGGAATCTCCGAGTCCGGGACCAGAGCAGCCGAGGATGATGGGTCGGTAAGCTCCGTCGTAGTGCAGGCTCCTGTCTCCTCGAAACGCTGAATCCTCCTCCTGAGGCGTCGGACCTCCGAGGACTTGCTCTTCTTCTCCTCCTTCGCCTTAAGCAGCGAGCTCACAGTCTTTCCCAAGTCACGTTCGAGATCGCTGATCCTAGCTTCGAGCGTCGATATCTGGGCGGCATGAGTGCTCTCGATCGATTGAAGCACAGCCTCGGTACGCTTCAAAGCCTCTCGCGACGAATCCAGCTCCTGGGACAAACGTGTGACCTCCAATCCGCAGTCTCCAAGCATCCCGTCAATTAACGACACGAACTGATTGCACGAAAGAAATGTGAGAATCGAAAGAGTCAGTGAAAGAAAAGGGAGTCTCACGAAAATACCTTAGAGCGGTGATGCGATAGTTTTGTCGAAACTTCGCCTTCCTCACTCTTGGCACACCTTTTCCTCTTCGCTGATCCGGTAGCTCCAGCTCTCGAATGTCCCTTCGATGGCGGGATAGCATTGGATGCGGGAAGTCCTAGAACGATCTCCCTCTTCTTTTCTGGAGGGGGAGGCATGACTTCCACCGCATCCTCTGAAACCAGTATCGGCGCCGAAGAAGAGCCTTCTGGGCGAGCCTGGACGCCGGGTGCCTGCTCCGGAACAACAGTTTCTCCAGCAGGTAAAGGGATATCGGGTCCAGGAGCCAGAACCGTAGAGGTCGAAGCTGGGGCGACGGCATTCTCAGAAACCGAAGCCGCGGGGTCAGGAGCTGAAACCACGTCGGGTCCAGGAGTCGGAACGAAAGAAGCACTAGGACCGGCCACGCTGGACTCCATCAAAGCACGGCGTCGCTCCATCTTCTCCTGAAAAGAACTGAACCCCTCGACAAACGTCTGCGTAAGGGCAGGAACCTCTCGCGCCGGCGAGGCTTGGTTGGCATCGCTCATTTCCACATCGCAATCTTTCTTTTCGTTTTGAGAGGAAGCCATACTTTCTAAGAATTGAGAAGGGGGAAGTGGGTGAGAAATGAGAGGGGGTGGAGTACTACTTATAAGAAATCAAAGATGGTGGGATTTTTCGGAATAAAATATTCGTAGCCGAAAATTTCGATTTTCAACCAAGAGATCTTCCGCACGCAAAATCGCTCTCGCATCTTACATGCTGGGGGGCTAACTGTTGGGGTCAAAAACGGTTATCTCGAAATCAACGGCTAAGACTATTTGTCGTACGAAAAATCCTCCGAAAGATGCACACGGACGCCCGCAAACCAAAGCAGCTGACCGCGACCTGCCCCTAGGCGCCGGGCGCCTAGCGCCCGTGCTGCCTCCAGGAGGCGCCGGGCGCCTAGCGCCCGTGCTGCCTCTAGGAGGCGCCGGGCGCCTAGCGCCCGTGCTGCCTCTAGGAGGCGCCGGGCGCCTAGCGCCCGTGCTGCCTCTAGGAGGCGCCGGGCGCCTAGCGCCCGTGCTGCCTCTAGGCGCCGGGCGCCTAGCGCCCGTGCTGCCTCTAGGAGGCGCCGGGCGCCTAGCGCCCGTGCTGCCTCTAGGAGGCGCCGGGCGCCTAGCGGCCGTGCTGCCTCTAGGAAGCGCCGGGCGCCTAGCGGCCGTGCTGCCTCTAGGAGGCGCCGGGCGCCTAGCGGCCGTGCTGCCTCTAGGAGGCGCCGGGCGCCTAGCGGCCGTGCTGCCTCTAGGAGGCGCCGGGCGCCTAGCGGCCGTGCTGCCTCTAGGAGGCGCCGGGCGCCTAGCGCCCGTGCTGCCTCTAGGAGGCGTCGGGCGCCTAGCGCCCGTGCTGCCTCTAGGAGGCGCCGGGCGCCTAGCGCCCGTGCTGCCTCTAGGCGCCGGGCGCCTAGCGCCCGTACTGCCTCTAGGCGCCGGGCGCCTAGCGCCCGTGCTGCCTCGCGTCTTCGAACGATAATCTTCTACGCACGAGTTCCAGGCCCCGACTGTCAGTAATCTGCGCCTCGAGTCCTTCCCAAGTTCTCGCGGAATGATTCATTAGAATTCCGCAAACAATACTCCCGTTCTCATTCTGAACTAAAACCGTCGGAAACATTTCGGAAACTCGTAAGACATCAACGGAAAAGAAGATCTTAAATCATTCATACGGAACGATGAAGGTTATCTAAAACACCACACATCTCAACTTTACGAAGGATTGAAGATCTTCCGAAGAAATCGTAGAAAGCAGCGGAAGTCCTCGAAACGGCCCAAAGGGACCAAACGCGATCGGACAATCCATTTACGATTATCTAGGACAGGTACAACGACTTACACTTATCTTTACGCGACAAGATAAATCCTAAATTTCCGGAAGGATAAATGTCAAGTTTCCCGAAGATAAACATGAAGGTCGACGAAAATGGAAAAAGCCCGCCTTGCGGCCCAGAAGGAGAATAGACCGTCATAGGAAGGAGTATATAAAGGAGCTCTGGGAGAGGAAGAGAGGCAGAGCGAAAATCGAGAGAGAGAGACCAGATCCGAAAATCTAGGGTTTTAGAGAAATTCCTGCTAGCTTAGGGAACTTAGGACTTAGGAGGCTAGACTAGCGGAGCAAGACTTAGAACGTCTTGTCTCCTATTTTTTCCGTTGTTTCCTCTTCAGCGTATCTCTACTTCCTGTTTTTCGGAAGAATATTGTATTCATCTTATCATCAGTTTAATAAACGCCTCAGCGCGACTTTTCCGCATTGTTATCTTTTTATCAATTTCGTTTGGTTGTCGCAGAGAATCCGAGCCTTCAGGGAAAACTAGGTTTACTTAGTTTTCCTCCGATAAAACTTAACAAAAATCGACGGTGCGAATTTCGGTTCCCACACAGGTCTTCAGTGACTCGTAGCTCATCATAAGCCAAGTTCAAGGGGATTATCAAGCCAAGGACCCGAGTATGATCAGGTACATATCGGTGGCTGATCTCACTCAAATTACCCTAGGAGTGAATTACTCTCTCAAATAAGAGGTTCAGATGTAGTACTTAGGGATCGATTTCACGGGGAGCGAAGGAACACAAAAGATGTTTAATCCTTAGTGACTAAGCTAGGTTGAAATGGTTTAAATGTAAATTGCAAGTTGTGAGCAATGATTAATTGCTCAAGAGAATGTTTGAGGGTTGTAATCAATAAGAGAAATAGTTAGATTCAAGGTTACTATTCAGCTAGTTCAGGATTATAATTCTATGGATGTTTTAATGAGTTGCTTGCATATACTAAAGAACTTCGACTCCTTAGATTTGGCTAATAACTATCGTTACTAGTCTCGTCTATTGATCTGTCTGCCGACAATATCGATCGATGTTTGACAGCTTGTATCGATCGATATGTGTGTCGTGGATCGATTACTATATTGGAGTATCGGTCGATATAGCTGTAGATCGAATCGAATATATGTTCACCAAGATCATAGACCGGCTCTCGCTTATCCCTAGAGGATCTTAGCTTATTCAAGATGATGTCAGGAGATTGATTTATGGATTAAATCAATTCCAAGATCATATTCTAGTTAGCTACGCTAGAATAAGCATTAGGGTTCATCAGGATAATGAGTATACAACTCAACAGTCCATAGTTGGGGCTAATCCCTCATAACTATTTGAACCCTAAATCTAACAATGGAATCTACTCAGACATGACTGACTGATTCATAGCATCTAGGTCATAATAGAGATTCATTTAGAAGACCGAACAATCAAGTTCCTCGTGATAACAAATCTCTTTGTATCTTTCTTCTAAACTTAGAATCCTATAACGTTAGATGAGAACAAAATTAAGATGAAAAGAATACTTTATTGATAAGTAAGAAGTACTAGAACAATGATATGTTGTAAAAGCTTACTTTGCCAAACACACATAGGCAAAGGTATAAATATTGAGTACAATTAGGTTAAAAACTCGTCAGGGGCATTATAGTAATATTGAGACATCTTGGGCTTCAAGTCGATTGAGAATATTCTTCCTTCTTCTCACGCTCGATATCAATCGATGGTACTATATGTACATCGATCAATGGAGTATCTCGTCGTCATTTCTTCAAATGCGTCATCGATCGATTACACGAAGTGTGTATCGATCGATATGTAACTCTGGATATCGACCTCGATGTCTGATCTTCAAGTCATCTCGGGAAAACTCTCCTTTAAGCTCCAAATGGCACCTAAAACGTCACTTTACTCCAAAATGCCCTTGAACCTGAAAACATACCTAAAAGACTCCAAAACATAGATATATATAGTAAAATCATATAAATACCATGAGTAAAAGTGGGTCAAAATCATGGTATATCAACTCCCCCAGAATTAACCTTTTGCTTGTCCTCAAGCAAACACACAGGTAGTCTTAGAAAGAAGTTTGAAAATAGCAGAGACTCAATTTAAATCTTAACTTTAGGATCATCACCTCTACTTTGTTGCAAGCCACATCTTATGCCTATTAATCACATGAGTACACTATGCCATATCCTAGCTTAGCAACTAAATCTCCTAACCAAATATCTTAACAATCATGTCTGTCTATCCCCTCTACTGATCTCATTTATGCATAAAAATAAAAATGCAGGCTTTACCTTGGGGATATCGATCAAGAAACACATGGATTAAACTCAAGCAAGTTTCTGAACACACATGCAAGTCTTCTCTGATCCCTATCTTCCCCCTTTTTATCTCTCTTCTCTGGATCCTAATAGTTTCAAATTTTGATGAACACTGATTGCCACAAAGGCTATCTTTATGTTATCTCATTGACTTAGTAACACATACTTTTGAATAAGCGAATAGTGAGGTCGCAGGAATCAATCCTACTCCTCGCTTTTATCAATCTTTTAAAGTAGAATAGTGGGGTCGCAGGAATCACTCCTACCCCTCTACTTCTCAAGATATCATATCACATCTTTATACAAATAATTTCTCTCTTTCCTTAGGATGCTGAAGAGAGAGAGGGAAGGGAATCAGAAGCACACAGACTATTACCTTCCAGACTTGCAGGAGGATTCTGATCCCTTGTATACCAAGCCCCAAGACAAGCAATAGATTGTCAGGTTAGGTTGGAGATCAGCTTTGGTTCTTCCAAACAATCATGAGAAGTATTGTCGTAGGTGACAGTTGATCCACTTTAGCATCTATATTACTTTCTGCAATCAACAAATCTAAGAATGGTGCTAAAGAGTGGTTAGATAAAAAGAAAATTTTTGAAAAATATCCTAGTCCCTTTCTTTACTCAATAAAACCAAATTTGAAAACATTTTGGTGAAATCAAAAAGGTAAGGTAGCATCAGTAATCTCCCCCTAGACTTAAATCATACACTGTCCTCAGTGTATAATAGTCGGATTTGGGCATAAATAAATCATAAGGAATGTACTGATATCGAAAATTAGAACGATATACCTGACCGTGGATACGTATCGAGCGATAGTGAGTCGTCTATGTCGATCGATAAGGATAGGAATATGTGGAGCGATGTCGACAGGATCGTATCGGTCGATAGGAATGGTAATCATCTAGAATCTGAAAAACTTAAAAACAAAAACGAAAAACGAAAAATAAAAACATAAATCAGATTTAACTAAGTAAGAAAATACCTAATAGTGGGTTGCCTCCCACTCAGCGCTTTATTATAGTCTTTTAGCTTGACTATGGTAGTAATGAGGCTAGTAAGGTGAATTCATGACACTTGCTGAGCAAGCCTCATCCGTGTTCTCTCCATATTTCTCTCCAAACCAAGTGGTGAAGAAGCTTCTTGTGGCTTTATCTCCTCTGGTTAGTTTCTCCCTTAATTCAATGACCTCGTTGCGCAGACGTTCTATATTTTCTGCATTGCTCTCAATGTAGAACTGGTGGTTTGTGAATGTTGGATAGGTGTGTTGGGATAGATCACCGAGTTCTTCTTGTATGTCATTGAGTCTCTCAAATGTTCTCCTTCATACCATGAGTCTATCGATCGATCTCGGGTAGTCAATATCGATCGACACTGGTGTAGGTCCGTCGGTCGATGTCCTGATTGGTATATCGGTCGATGCTAATGGTGCTGGTCTATCCGCTAGTTGTCTTGAGATGGTCTTGATTTCCTTCTGGATGTTCTCTATAGTGTACTCCATGCTTTTGACGTCGCTTTGCACTGGAAACAATAGTTTCTCAAAGCTTTGGTAGGTAGAATCTCCAACCTCTTGAATTAGTCGTAAAACTTCGATGATACAATCAAGAAGAACCGAGAGACATTAGGTCCATAGCTAAGATGACACGACCATACGAAAGTATACGGAAGAAACGGGAAGTAATCTAAGTTTGGACAGGCCGAACGACAAAGAATCCGCCTTGAAACTTCAAAGAGCCCGTTCTCTCAAACCGTGAGGACCCAGAAAACGAGTAAGATATCAAATCGAAGCCCTCGCCGAGACGCCCGTGCTGCCTCTAGGACCCGTAGGCGCTGGGCGCCTAGCACCCGTGCTGGCTCGGGTCTTCAAGTGACAATCTCCGTGCACAAGTCCCAGGACCCGGCCGTCAGAAGTCTGTACTTTGAGTCTTTCCCGAGTCCTCGCGGAACGAATCATTTTGATTCCGCGTACAAAACTCCCGTTTTTACTCTAAACTAAGATCGTCGGAAACACTTCGGAAACTCGTAAGATATCAACTGGAAGGAAGATCTTAAATTCTTCGTACGAAACAGTGATGGTTATCTCGAGACACCACTCATCTCAACTCTTCGAAGGAATGAAGATCTTCCGAAGAAATCGTAGAAAACAACGGAAGTCCTAGAGACGGCCCGAAAGGGACCAAACGCGATCGGACAGTCTGTTTACGATTATCTGAGATAGATACGATGATTTACGTTTATCTTTACATAACAAGATAAATGCTAAATTTCCAGAAGGATAAATGTCAAGTTTCCCGAAGATAAATGACAAGTTTCCCGATAAACATGAAGGCCGACGAAAATGGAAAAAGCCCGCTTCGCGGCCCAAAAGGAGAATAGACCGTCATAAGAAGGAGTATATAAAGGAGCTTTAGGAGCGAAAATCATTAAGAGCAAAAACCCCTAGAGAGACTTAGAGAGCAGATCCGAGATTTTAGACTGAGGGAACTTAGAACTTAGGTGGTCAGACTAGCAAGGCATGACCTAGGACGTCTGATCGCCTCCCGTTCTACCTTCATCTTGTCCGCAGACTTCTGTTCCTTCGCAAGAAACTAACAAACCTTTACTCAGAGTTCCGCACATAGAAACCCTGGTGTTATTCTCGACACGCCCGTTTCTATGACAAACGCTCGCACTAGACGAACTCCGCCAGGCAGTTCGATTTCTTGTTCAAATCTTTCTAACTGAACTACGTCCGACTTGATCCTCGAAAGGGGTACGTAGGCAGCCTTTCTCAAGGTCCAGTCCCAACTCCTAACAAAACCCTTTTTGTACGATTTTCGTCTTTTGTTATCTTTCCATATTTTCCGCACTTGTTCGGTTACTTGTCGTTGGCTGTCGCAGAGAATCCGGACCTTCAAGGAAAGTTGGGTTAACTTGGCTTTCCTCCGTATTTTACTTAATCAAAATCGACAGTGCGAATTTCGGTTCCCACATCGATGCTCTCAATGTATCTTCAACCTCTTGCAGTCGATTTTCCATTGGTGGGATCATCTCATCAGTTATTTTCTTCTTGCTGGTGTAGAAGGATTTCATCGTTTGGTGTGTGTGGTGTAGAGCCTTGATGATGTGATCCATGGTATCTGCCATTGTTGATGTGCGTTCCTTGAATGAGGTGAAGTTGTTGCTGAACTGCTGATATTTGTCTTCCAGATCTTGGGTGGTGGTTGCCTCTTCTCGTTTGATGTCTTGATAGATGTTGCGGATGAGATTAGTGATTTCTTCTTTGCTGTAGCTGTTCTGCAAACGTCTATCGGTCGATGTGTGTTGGTTTGCATCGGTCGACGGTGTAGGATGAGGATCTGTCCAGCATCGGTCGATGGTGGCACGTCGGTTTTCAGTTGTGAACGGAGAGTGGATACTTCTTCTTCTAGGGCATCTTTCTTTTGTTGTTGAAGATTATAAGCAGTCTGAATCCAGTTGATTTCAGATTGGAGTTCTGATCGTGCTCTCTCCATTTCATGTGGATAGGTAAAGGTTTGCCAGATGTAAGGACTCTTGGCCTCATAGATCATTCGTTGGACTTCAGCATCTGCGTAGAGCTTCTCTTTAGGTTCCTCTCTGTTGAAGTGATCTGCATGTATGGGCAAACAAAAACAAGACCAATCAAATAGTGATGCTCTGTTAAGTAACTCCTCTATGGCTTCCTTTGAAACATGGATGATGTCTCCATTGACTCCTCTAGCAAACCCAGATTCATCTCTGAAAACTCCAAATTCGTCCTTCTTCTCCCATAAGAAGCGTCGAGTTCCATCTTTGAAAGCTCGTCTGCCCATCTCTCGGTGCATATCGAACGATATACGATTATGTTTATCGATCGATATGTGCTGAAATTCCGAATCCTCCGAGTTGAGATGATCAGTTGAAGCTCCGTCTTGATTGGATACTGTGGTTGTATTGATGTGCTGATGCTGTTGATTGACAGAGGTGTGAGGTAGTTGTTTGAAGAGGTTTATGGATCCATTGGCGGTTTGAAGGATGTCTCCTATATCCTTCTTTGTTATTGGGATGATTCTCCCATCCATTGCTCGTGCATTGCCTTCTGGATCTCTGAAAATACCAAACTCATCCGGAGTTAGATAACCAAAATCAATATTATTTATTTGTACCTCGGATGGTGTAGTGGTCGTATCGGGCGATGCTGTATCAGGTGCATCGGTCGATGTTGGATGACGGTTGTCGATCGATTGTTGTTGGAACGTATCGGTCGATGGGACGTCCTCAGGTTGAATTGCATATTGCAGTGGAATTGCCTCTACTGCAAAACTCTCATTGTAGTCGCTTGCCCAACTTCCAATTGAGTAGTCTCTGTCTCTTATATCCTTAGATGGTGTGTATATGGATATAAAGTCGATAGGATCGCTTGATGGTTCATAGGGTCGTTTGAGCGATCGTCTTGGTTGCATATCGGTCGATGAAGGCTTGCTTACATCGGTCGATGCGTGGAATCTGAAGGTGTGGGAAGGGTGTCCATCTTCTTCTTCACGAATGAATCTGTACTCTGTAGCTCGTTCTTCCTCGTAATCTTCATCGTATTCCTCCTCTAGAGGTATGTAGTCGTCCGGTTCTAATGTAGCTGGCTCAAAATCGGGCGTTGATGCTAGGGTTTCAGCGTTGTTCCTCCAAAAGGGCTGTCTATCCATCGATGTGGTGTGAGCTACGTCGGTCGATGTGTTGGTATTGGTATCGGGTGATGCGATGTTGCTCTCATCGGTCGATGTAACCGGATTGGTTTCGTATTCAGCCATGGAATCGTACTCATGGGAACAGAAACAAGCTGCTACGACTTTTGTGGTCTCCTTAGCTGGTGGCTTGATGACCTGGACGGGATCATAGAGGGTGGTGGAACTTATTAGGGTTAGGCAGAGCTTGTTGAACTTTAGGTCACAAAAGGCTCCGACGGTGGCTAGGAAAGCTCTTCCAAGTAGTAGTGATGTCTTGAAGTTAAGCTTGACATCCAGGACGTGGAAGTCTGTTGGGATGATGACATCTCCAATCTGTACCTCAAGATTTCGAATTATGCCTCCAAAGTTCTGTTGAGAACAATCCACAAAGATGAATGTCTCATCAGTAGGCTCTATCTTCAGACGTAGGTGGTCTGCCATGATCTTAGGTATGATGCTGACTCCTGATCCTGTATCACATAAGGCACGAGGGAATTCAATGCCCCTGATGGAACATGGTACTGTGAACTTCCCTGGATCGCTCCTCTTTGGTAGTGTGATTCTCTTCTTCATGCTGTCACGAACTTGGTGAAACATCCTCTTGATGTCTTCTTCTGTCTCCTTGGTCTCTCTGAAGAACATCCACAATCTGTGAGAAAAGTAGGCTTCTTCAAAGGGTTTCTCTGCAGGGATCCTTAGAACTCGTTTCCTGAAGTTTTCCATCTCTGCTTCATTAGCTCCCCTTTTAAGGTGCTTTGCAATCTTCTCTTTCCTTTTTCGTAAGACTCTTCCTAGGTTTTCCTTTTCTGGCTCCATGGGTTCAATGATGTCTGTGGGTTTCTTCAATATTGTTGTAGGAAGGGATTTGGAAAGTTTGGACTGCTCCCGGAGTGCATTAAGTCGTGCTACATCGATTTTGGGTAGTTGCACTCGGCGGTGGGGGATAGTATATCGATCGATGGCTACTGCTGTGTGTCGGTCGATATCGATGTCTCCGGATCGGTCGATGGAAAGGTTTCTGTATCGATCGATGGGGTCTGAAGATCGATTGACGTCCATACCGGTGGGTGGTCGTGGGTGTTTGGCTGCAAAGGCTTCGTGTGATATGATTTTGATTGAATTGCACTCGTTGGAGGGGTCCTCGAAGTCTATCGATCGATACTCATCAAAGTTTATCGATCGCTTTGCTTTTGGTGATATCGATCGATGTCGAACCGATGATGTCGATCGATATGAGTCAAATCCGGCTTCGGGCGAGGCTTCATCTGTCGAGTTTTGCAGCGCATCCTGGGGAACTTCCTCCCAGAAATCATCATCTATGATGGCATAGACGTGGTGGTGAGTAGTAGGCTCTCCTGGTTCTATTGCTAAGGCTTCTTGTTTCTTCAAAGCCTCTCCTGTTTGAACTACTTGAGTCTCCACTTTCTTCACATAGGTATTCAAAGTATCAAGCTTCGAATTTAGAGTGGTGTAGACAGAGTCAATCTTCCCATTGAAATCCACCTGGAGCTTCTGTTGTGTCTGTAGAACTCTTTCCAGCATTTCTTCTAGCTTGCTTTCCTGGGTGGGTGGGGGTGGATTGGTGTAGAATGAGTTTCCGTAACTCCTGTTGTTGTTGGGGTTGCTGCTGTTGTAGGAAGGTTTATGCGGACTATAGTTGCTTCTCTGTCCTGAGAAGTTTCTGTTTCCTCCCTGGTTTCCAGATCTCTGAAATCCAGCTCCACTGATCCAATTCACATCTTCGTCTACTTGATCCTCTGCGGTTTCTGCATCCCCAACTGAGCAAATATGCTTGTTGAGCAGCTTCTGAACATTATCCAGCTGTGATTGAAATTCACTAATTTGTTTCTTCCCAAGGAATGAGACAGATTTTGCCTTGACGATGTTCTTCGTACTGTTGCTTGAAGCCAAGTTATCAATTAACTTTACAGCGTCATGTGGATTCCTTGTGCTGAAATTTCCTTCACTAGCAGTGTCCAGAGCCATTTGATACTTTAGAGCGATGCCTCTGTAGAAGGTGCAGAGTAGTTGCACGTTGTTGTATCCATGATGGGGGCAGTCGCGCTGGTAGGACTTGAATCTGTTCCAGGTATCCTTGAAAGATTGTCCAGGTTCCTGAGTGAATGTAGCAATTTTCCTTCTCCAGTCTTCAGCACGTGACTCATCAAAGAAGTTACGCAGGAATGCGTTTTTGATGTCCTTCCAGGTAGTGAGAGAACCTGGTGGGAATTGTCGCAGCCACTGCAAAGCTTCTCCTGATAGAGAGTATTTGAAAAGCTTGCAGAAAAGATAGTATTCAGGGACTCCGTTGGCTTTGATGGAAGATATAATATCTTCGTATCTTTCCAGATGATCCATAGGATGCTCATGAGATAACCCACAGAAGGGTATTTGTCCTACGAGACCGTAGTACTGCGGCTTGAGCTCGAAATCTCCTCTCTGAATAGCAGGAGGGCGGATGGCGGATCTGTTTGTATAGAACTGATCTGGACGGTTGTAATCTGCCAGGGTTCTAGCTCCGTTGGCTTCATCTGCAGGTGGGATGAAGTCTGTAGTGTCTTGCTCAGGAATGATTTCCTTTTGAGCATTCAGCTTCTGACCTGCTGCGTTACGCAGGTGACCATCTTGATCACGCAGGTCTACATTCTCATCGGTTCTGAGAATAATAGGCGCTACCATGGCTCGTCGGGTAGTATCGATCGATGTAAGGTGATTTATATCGATCGATGTCGGATGAAGTGTATCGGTCGATGGTCGGTTGTCGAGCGATGAAGTGCGGCGAGTATCGGTCGACAGAGAAGGTGTCTCAGTCGACTGTGGTAGAGCAGTATCGGTCGACGGTCGGTTGTCGAGCGATGAAGAGCGGCGAGTATCGGTCGACAGAGAAGGTGTCTCGGTCGACTGTGGTAAAGCAGTATCGGTCGACGAACGGGTGTTGATGTCGATCGGTGTCGGTGTATCGATCGACAAAGCAGAGGTTATGTCGATCGATGTGGAACGTAAGTTCTTGCGGATGCTACGCTCCAAGCTGTCGGGGTCTTCTGAGTACACAAGTTGATGATTCTTGTTGCTTATGGTATTGCTGGGCATGTACCTGAAAATCAAGAAAAAAATTTTGCGTTAGAAGGTGATTTAGCAGAAATTTAAATAACCTAGACCTAATCAGATTAAATCTAATGGCGATCTTAGCTCCCCGGCAACGGCGCCAAATTTGATCTCACTCAAATTACCCTAGGAGTGAATTACTCTCTCAAATAAGAGGTTCAGATGTAGTACTTAGGGATCGATTTCACGGGGAGCGAAGGAACACAAAAGATGTTTAATCCTTAGTGACTAAGCTAGGTTGAAATGGTTTAAATGTAAATTGCAAGTTGTGAGCAATGATTAATTGCTCAAGAGAATGTTTGAGGGTTGTAATCAATAAGAGAAATAGTTAGATTCAAGGTTACTATTCAGCTAGTTCAGGATTATAATGCTATGGATGTTTTAATGAGTTGCTTGCATATACTAAATAACTTCGACTCTTTAGATTTGGATAATAACTATCGTTACTAGTCTCGTCTATTGATATGTCTGCCGACAATATCGATCGATGTTTGACAGCTTGTATCGATCGATATGTGTGTCGTCGATCGATTACTCTATTGGAGTATCGGTCGATATAGCTGTAGATCGAATCGAATATATGTTCACCAAGATCATTGACCGGCTCTCGCTTATCCCTAGAGGATCTTAGCTTATTCAAGATGATGTCAGGAGATTGATTTATGGATTAAATCAATTCCAAGATCATATTCTAGTTAGCTACGCTAGAATAAGCATTAGGGTTCATCAGGATAATGAGTATACAACTCAACAGTCCATAGTTGGGGCTAATCCCTCATAACTATTTGAACCCTAAATCTAACAATGGAATCTACTCAGACATGACTGAGCGATTCATAGCATCTAGGTAATAATAGAGATTCATTTAGAAGACCAAACAATCAAGTTCCTCGTGATAACAAATCTCTTTGTACCTTTCTTCTAAACTTAGAATCCAATAACCTTAGATGAGAACAGAATTAAGATGAAAAGAATACTTTATTGATAAGTAAGAAGTACTAGAACCATGATATGTTGTAAAAGCTTACTTTGCCAAAACACATAGGCAAATGTATAAATATTGAGTACAATTAGGTTAAAAACTCGCCAGGGGCATTATAGTAATATTGAGACATCTTGGGCTTCAAGTCGATTGAGAATATTCTTCCTTCTTCTGCACGGTCAATATCGATCGATGGTACTATGTGTACATCGATCGATGGAGTATCTCGTCGTCATTTCTTCAAATGCGTCATCGATCGATTACACGAAGTGTGTATCGATCGATATGTAACTCTGGATATCGACCTCGATGTCTGATCTTCAAGTCATCTCGGGAAAACTCTCCTTTAAGCTCCAAATGGCACCTAAAACGTCACTTTACTCCAAAATGCCCTTGAACCTGAAAACATACCTAAAAGACTCCAAAACATAGATATATATAGTAAAATCATATAAATACCATGAGTAAAAGTGGGTCAAAATCATGGTATATCAGTGGCCAAGCGCCTCCTAGACCAATTCACAAGCTGCAAGCTTACTCAGATACCTAGGGAACAAAACTCCCAAGCCGATGCTCTAACAAACCTAGGTTCCGCATTAGAAACCAAGGAACATATGAGTATTCCCTTGTTGGTCCTACAATGGCCAGCAACCCAGAAAGAGGCAGAACCGGAAGAAGTGGCGGTAGTAGACGAAGGAGAAACCTAGATGACCCCTATCACCAACTATCTGAGAAACGACGTCCTACCTGAAAACAGAGAGGAGAGCCGGAAGATCAAGAGACAAGCGGCCAGATACTGCATTTCGGAGGGAACTCCTTTAGGTAGCCCTTCCTAAGAATGTCCTTTGCTTTGTCCGAGAGGAACTCCTTTAGGTAGCCCTTCCTAAGAAGTTAGGCTACTTCCAGCTTTAAGGCTATACAGTCTTCTGTGGTGTGACCGTGATCGTTGTGGAATTCACACCATCTTTTAGGGTTCCGTGTAGCATCAGGGGACCTCATTTTAGGTGGCCACTTAACTTGTGGGCCCATCTGCCTCAAGACTCCGATGAGCTCTGGTTTGGATATCGATAGGTGGGAGATGCTGGGCCAAGTAGAAACCATCATTCCTTCGGAACGAGGTAGAGGGCGATGTTGATATCTGCCCCTGCTCTGGTTGGTGGATTCTCGGGAAGGTCGAGGTCGGATGGTTTCCTCACGATCGTCCTTTGAAGGCCTGGAGGACTTCTGGTCGTATTTGGAGGAGACTGTGGCCCTGCTCACGACGTCTTCTTTTCACCTTACTTGGGCCCAGGCACGAGATAGCACATCTGCCATGTCCCCGCATCTGTACTTCGTTAGTTCCTTGTAGAGCTCTCCCTCCGGAAGGAGACCCTTCTTGAAGGCTGAGACTGCTGTATCGGCGTTGCATTCGGGTATAGAGACCTTTTCCTGGTTGAAACGAGCTATGTAGGAGCGTAGGGACTCGTTTCTGTATTGTTGGATCTCGTAGAGGTCATCCGATCTCTTCTCCAGATGGCGGCTGCTGGCGAATTGTTCCACGAACTTGTCGCTGAGGGCGGCGAAAGATGCGATGGATCCCGTGGGGAGGTTGATATACCATTGGAGGGCAGGACCGGTTAGGGTTGATCCGAAACCCTTGCACATGGTGGCCCCCTTGCTTCTTTTGGAATAGCCACGGCTATCATGCGTTGCTTATACTGGGCGATGTGGTTGTCAGGATCTCCGGTTCCCTCATACATCTTAATGCTCGGGAAAGAGAATTTGCGAGGCATCTCGACTGAAGCAATCTCCTTCACGAAAGGTGTGTCGGAGTATGACCTGGGATCGCTTCTACGGATAGGAGGAGCTACTCCGGGGAGCCTTTCCACCATGGATTGGATGGTGCCGAATCTTTTGTTGGGGAAAAATATCCAAGGCTAAAGATTTCTCCAGCCTCTGAAGGGGCCTTGACTTCTGGGCCCTCGTTTGGAGAGGACCCAGGGTCCCTCCTCTACTCAAAGAACCAATCTCCACCATGAGGCACCAGGATCCGATCTCCAGTTAATGGTATCCAGGGTCCAGTCCCTGTATCGAGGAACCAAGGCCTAGCCCCTGCCGAAAGGACCAAGGATCTGATCCTCCGCATGAATATGGAAGTTTCCCAAAACGAGGGGAAAGTAATATATTCGTGAATATTACGGAGGCCGCCCAAGATTTACCGATTTACATCAACTATAAAAGGGGAACCCAAACCCTAGAACAAGGGATCGACACTTTGGGGCTTAGAGATTAGAGAGTTAGGCGATAGAACTAGGGTTTATACACCTAATACGTTGTAATCCCAAAATCATTCAATAATACATCTCTTTGCCTCAATTCCTCTTCTCTAAACACATACAAATACTCGAAATCTATTAGTCTTCCAGTGTTCCGTAGTACTAAAACGACCCAGCACAAAAATAACATATCAGTTTGGCGCTAGAAGGAGGGGAGTAAATCAACTACGTGACGATGGCACCGGAAGACGATTCCAACCAAGCTCATCTGACCCCGAAGGAGAAGGAGCTTCTAACCTGATTCGAAACCCTTCAGAGTCAAATCACCGACCTTCACAAGGCTCAGGAAACCGCACCTGCGGGTCTGGAACTCGTCCAGGAAGTTCAGTACCTAAAAGATCAACTTGGGGAACACTCCAAGCAGCTTCAGCAAAGCGTCGAGAAGCTAGACGCTATGGAAGCCGAGAACATCGCTCTCTAACGAGAAAACCGATCCCTCGGGGCAGTAGGGAACAAACGGAAACGGTTCAGAACCAGAGTCCGACCTATGGCTTCGCTCAACACCCCACACGACGGTGAGGAAACGCCTCAACAGCCCGGCGACGAACCCGGCGATCAAGAAAACACTCGAGACGTAACCCGGGAAGAAGAAGAGGACGACTCCGATGCAGAGGACGAAGAATATTCACCTGACCATCCCGAGATCTCAGATCCAGCTCTAGCCGCCTATCTAGAGAAGGTGGTATCCGAAAGATTCGGCACCATCCAATCCATGGTGGAAAGGCTCCCCGGAGTAGCTCCCCCTATCCGTAGAAGCGATCCCAGGTCTTACTCTGACACATCTTTCGTGAAGGAGATTGCTTCGGTCGAGATGCCTCGCAAATTCTCTTTCCCGAGCATTAAGATGTATGAGGGAACCGGAGATCCTGACAACCACATCGCCCAGTATAAGCAACGCATGGTAGCCGTCACTATTCCAAAAGAAGCAAGGGAAGCCACCATGTGCAAGGGCTTCGGGTCAACCCTAACCGGTCCTGCCCTCCAATGGTATATCAGCCTCCCCACGGGATCTATAGCATCTTTCGCCGCCCTCAGCGACAAGTTCGTGGAACAATTCGCCAGTAGCCGCCATCTGGAGAAGAGATCAGATGACCTCTACAAGATCCAACAATACAGAAACGAATCCCTACGTTCCTACATAGCTCGTTTCAACCAGGAGAAGGTCTCCATACCCGAGTGCAACGCCGATACAGTAATCTCAGCCTTCAAGAAGGGTCTACTTCCGAAGGGAGAGCTCTACAAGGAACTAACGAATTACAGATGCGGAGACATGGCGGATGTACTATCCCGCGCCTGGGCCCAAGTAAGGTGGGAAGAAGACGTCATGAGCAGGGCCAAGGTCTCCTCCAAGTACGATCAGAAGTCCTCCAGGCCTTCAAAGGACGACCGTGAGGAAACCGTCCGAGCCCGACCTTCCCGAGAATCCACCAACCAGAGCAAGGGCAGATACCAACATCGTCCTCTACCTCGAACCGAAGGAATGATGGTTTCTACTTGGCCCAGCATCTCCCACCTAGCGATATCCAAGCCAGAGCTCATCGGAGGTAGAACCGATTCCCCTTGCCTCATATAGACAAGCTAGTTGATGCCACTGCTGGGCACCAACTAATGAGCTTCATGGACGCCTTCTCGGGATACAACGAAATCCTGATGCATCCCGACGACCAAGAGAAGACGTCCTTCATGACTTCCAGGGGCATCTATTGCTACAAGGTCATGCCGTTTGGTCTGAAGAACGCTGGGTCCACCTACCAGAGGCTAGTCAACACGATGTTTGCCGATCAGATAGGCCAGACCATGGAAGTCTACATCGACGACATGCTGGTAAAATCCCTTGACTCGGAAGATCATATCTCGCATCTTCAGCAAGCATTCGCCACCTTGAGGAAATACAATATGAAGCTCAACCCCTCTAAATGCTCTTTTGGAGTAAGCTCCGGGAAATTTCTGGGATACATAGTCACCCACAGGGGCATAGAACCAAATCCGGAGCAAATAAGGGCCATCCAGACGATTCCTCCCCCATGGAATGTCAAAGAGATTCAGAAACTTACAGGAAGAATGGCAGCCCTCAGCAGGTTCATCTCCAGGCTTTCTGACAAGTCCCATGCCTTCTTTGAAACATTAAAGAACCCCAAAGATTTTAAGTGGACAGAGAAGTGCGAAGTCGCGCTATCCGACCTCAAGGCCTACCTCACGACCCCACCACTCTTGTCCAAACCCTTGGAAGGAGAAACCCTATTGCTTTACCTAACCGTGTCCGAGCACGCAGTTAGCGCGGTCCTCGTAAGAGAGGAGGAAAGGAGGCAGCATCCCATATACTACGTTAGCAAATCCATGCTAGACGCAGAAACTCGCTACAGCCAACTAGAGAAGCTAGCCCTCGCCCTGGTGGTCGCGGCCCGGAAGCTACGTCCCTACTTCCAGTCCCATCAAGTCGTGGTAGTCACTTCATTCCCCATCAAAGCGGTCCTTCATAAACCCGAGGTATCAGGACGGTTGGCGAAATGGGCCTTAGAATTGGGAGAGTATGACGTGATCTTCAGCCCAGCCGCCGCTATCAAGTCCCAGGTCCTAGCTGATTTCGTTGCTGAATTCTCTCCCTCTGCGCTTCCAGAACCAGATCTAGAAGCTACACTCCTGAGAAAAGAAGCAGAGGAGGGTCAATGGACCCTGCACGTGGATGGCTCCAGCAACGTAAGAGGCGCAGGAGTAGGACTGGTTCTAACCTCCCCTACGGGAGATTCGGCCTCAAGGGCTGTACGTTGCAACTTCAAAGCAACAAACAACGAGGCAGAATACGAGGCTTTAATAGCAGGTCTAGAGTTAGCTAGAGAAATGGGAGTAAAAGACATCCAGGTCTTCAGTGACTCGTAGCTCATCATCAGCCAAGTTCAAGGGGATTATCAAGCCAAGGACCCGAGTATGATCAGGTACCTATCGGTGGCCAAGCGCCTCCTAGACCAATTCACAAGCTGCAAGCTTACTCAGATACCTAGGGAACAAAACTCCCAAGCCGATGCTCTAACAAACCTGGGTTCCGCATTAGAAACCAAGGAACATATGAGTATTCCCTTGTTGGTCCTACAATGGCCAGCAACCCAGAAAGAGGCAGAACCGGAAGAAGTGGCGGTAGTTGACGAAGGAGAAACCTGGATGACCCCTATCACCAACTATCTGAGAAACGACATCCTACCTGAAAACCGAGAGGAGAGCCGGAAGATCAAGAGACAAGCGGCCAGATACTGCATTTCGGAGGGAAAACTATATAGAAGGTCCTTCTCAGGGCCCTACCTATGATGCCTATCTCCTAGAGAAGCCACACGGATATTGGAAGAACTCCACGATGGGGAATGCGGTTCACATTTCAGCGGACGAAGCCTGGTTCTCAGGGCAAGGAGGGCCGGTTATTACTGGCCTACTATGGCGAAAGATTCCCTCAAGCAGGCTAAAACCTGCAGCCAATGCCAGAAACACGCCCCAATCTCCAACTTACCATCAGAGAACCTGAAATCCCTGAGCTCCCCTTGGCCCTTCCGCAAATGGGGCATGGAAATCGTGGGAAAATTCCCAATGGCGCCGGGGCAAAAGGTCTTCCTCCTAGTAATGACCGATTACTTCACGAAATGGGTAGAAGCCAAAGCCTTGGCAAAAATCACGGACCTCCAGATCAGAAAATTCATCTGGACGAACATAATAACCCGCTTCGGAGCACCTCAGGAGATTGTCACAGACAATGGACCCCAATTTACCAGCAACGACTTCCAAGACTTCTGCAAAGATTGGGATATCAAACTCTCATATTCAGCGCCGAGACACCCCCAGTCAAACGGACAAGCAGAATCAACCAACAAAACGGTGGTGAACATGCTCAAGAAGCGCTTGGAGAAGGCTCACGGGCGATGGGCAGAAGAGCTACATGGAGTCCTCTGGGCCTATCGAACAACTCCAAAAACAGCTACCCAAGAAACCCCTTTCTCACTCGTCTATGGCACCGAGTCAGCAATACCAACCGAGGTACATGTCAAGACCACGATCTCCAACATCCTAACTCCCAAGGAAAACGATGAGTTGGTGTACCTAAGCCTAGACCTCCTAGACGAGAAAAGAGAAGCAGCCCGCCTGAGAAACGCGTCGTACCAAATAAAGGTAGCCAAGAGTTACAACAAGAAGGTGAGATCCAGAACCTTCCAAGAAGGAGACTGGGTCCTAAGCCGAGTCTGTAACCACACAAAAGACAAATCAGCCGGAAAACTCGCCCCCGGATGGGAGGGGCCCTACCAGGTAATAGGGGTGCAAGGGGCATGAGCCTATAAGCTGCAAGACAGCACATGCAAGGTCCAACCCAACTGCTGGAACGCCTTGCACCTCAAATTTTATCATTTCTAAAGGCAAGATCTTCGGATCGAGCCCTATATATACTATTATATATTTAAGTATTTTGGTTTTCCTACTCCTATGTATAACGAGAACGTCCTCGGACTAGGCTTATAAAATACATTTGGTTTCGACTAAAGGGAGTTAAGGGAACACCAATATACTTAAAGGGGCATTTTAGCTGGATCGGGACCCTCGGGACCTCATATCTTAGCTAGCCCCCTAGCTGGTGAGGCTACTCACCATAGGTGCAGACTGATATGGAAGGGGTCTGATCAGCCCTGAGCCGATGTCTGCGCGATAGGGCCCCGCGTAAAGGCCTATAGCCAAGAGTTATGCGGGGACCACGTACTAGTGCCATTCAAACCCTCGTGAAAAACGCTATAAGCTAAACGCACGCTGGGGGCATGACGTACACTGCCAAGTACTGTAATCAGAATCTGGCGGCTGATATGCAGGGAGCAAAAGTGCAAATAACCGGTTAAGCACAAACTATTTAATACCTATCCAGACGTGGAAGGTAGTGTGTCTGGGTTGACAGAACCTTGCGGAGGGACCCACCCCAGACCACAGTAAGTCTGAGAGTGACCTTTCTGCAGAAAGGTAGAGTGCAGCATTGAGAATTTCGAGAATGGCCTATGCCCACGGGTAGCACAGTGCGATTTCTCAATTTAGATCGAGAGTGGCTCGCCTCCGGGCAGCAGAGAGCGATTAAAAAGACTCCCCAAAAGCATAAAAGTCCAGAGACCTTCGGGTCCAAAAACCTTCGGGTCCAAAGACCTTCGGGTTCAAAGACCTTCGGGTCCAAAGACCTTCGGGTCCAAAGACCTTCAGGTCCAGAGACCTTCGCGTCCAAAGACCTTCGGATCCAGAGACCTTCGGGTCCAAAGACCTTCGGGTCCAAAGACCTTCGGGTCCAAAGACCTTCGGGTCCAAAGACCTTCGGGTCCAGACACCTTCGGGTCCAAAGACCTTCGGGTCCAGAGACCTTCGGGTCCAGAGACCTTCGGGTCTAGAGAGCTTCGGGTCCAAAGACCTTCGGGTCCAAAGACCTTCGGGTCCAAAGACCTTCGGGTCCAAAGACCTTCGGGTCCAGAGACCTTCGGGTCCAAAGAACCTCAAGGTTCCCAAGACCTAAGGGTCCGAAGAACCTCAAGGTTCCCAAGACCTAAGGGTCCGAAGAACCTCAAGGTTTCCAAGACCTAAGGGTCCGAAGAACCTCAAGGTTCCCAAGACCTAAGGGTCCGAAAAACCTCAAGGTTCCCAAGACCTAAGGGTCCGAAGAACCTCAAGGTTCCCAAGACCTAAGGGTCCGAAGAACCTCAAGGTTCCCAAGACCTAAGGGTCCGAAGAACCTCAAGGTTCCCAAGACCTAAGGGTCCGAAGAACCTCAAGGTTCCCAAGACCTAAGGGTCCGAAGGACCTCAAGGTTCCCAAGACCTAAGGGTCCAAAGAACCTCAAGGTTCCTAAGACCTAAGGGTCCAGAGAACTTAAAGGCTCCTAATCCTTCAAGATTGAATGGGTAAAACTCCTAGGTTCAAAGCAAGGCCTCAGGGCCCAAATAAGGAATCTAAAGGAATTAGATCCTAAGGACTTCCGAGTTCGAAGGGCTAAGAACCTAAGGATCCTCGATCCAGTCATCAGACGATACTCCGATCCTGGACGACAATTCTCCACAAAATTGATCTCCCCTAGAAGTCATCTAATCAAGCAACTACGGCTCAAAAAAAAAAACCATAAACACCTCTACTAAGGTAGGAGTACAAGGTTCGAAGAAAGAAAAGATGGAGTAAAAGCAAAAACCAATAGATATTATTAATAGTTCTTATTCGGAGGGAAGAAAGCTACTAAAAATCCAAAGAGAAAGACGACAACATAAAGCAAGAAAAGCATTGAAGAAATATTCAAAGATTCGGCTCCCAGCGAAAAGAAGGGAAAGCGCCAAGCCCACCATCACCGCTTCCCGAATTCCGGATCGGACCTCCAACAGGTCCCCATCGGCCGGATCCCCCAAACAGCTCTTGTTCGCCAGCACTCCTCATCGACCACTCTCTAATGAGATCCCGACGAGCATATTCCCGAGCCCTCTGCACGATAAGAGCCTGGTGGGAGATCACTTCCCGAAGCTGCCTCCGGAGAAAGAGAATCTCTTCATGTGGAGGGACACGCCGACCTAAGCTAGGGAATCGATCCCTGCTAGCATCCCTCGGAGCCAAAGAAGCCATCACCGAAGGGACAGGAAGAAACGAATTGCGAGATCTTCTCCTTTGAGGCCTGGCTCTACAATACTCTTTGTACACTGACAATATCGAAGCCGTAGGGATTCCACCTGAAAAACCAAGACCCCATCAAGCTATGGCTAGGGCAGAAAGAAAAGTAAGAGAAATTCCATTACCCCAAATACGACTATGACGCAGCGATATCGGATGCATCAAAAACAGAATCCAGCGAAAGCGCCTAGGAATTCCTCGCGCCAACTTTGCAAAAGTCTCACCAGCTTGGACGACCGGTCGGGCCACCTCTGCAAAAATAGAAAAACCCAAAGTAATTCGGCAAGCATAATACTCGTGTCTGGGAAAATAGAAGCAACTTACCCACTGAACGCCAGAAGCAAGGATAGCTGGGAACACCTTCGACCTTCATAAACACATATCTCCTATCCCAGGAATCATTCGAAGGAAAGCTACCACGAATGCCCCGAGGGGGTTCATCCACCAAAGGTTCACCATCCCGAGACCATATTTGGTTGAAGCCTTTCTTACTCGACAAGGGAACAAAGAAGTAAGAATACATGACTTCAGACAGTCCAAAAGGAATACTATGGAGTTCTCCTAACACTTGGATAGCCATCAGAGTACGCCACGTAGCAGGCGTAAATTGTGAAGGGGAACATCCAAAGTATGACGCCACTTCCGCGATCAAAGAAGGAATCCCTCCTCTAAAGCCAGCCTCCAAATAAGCCTCAAAGATTGCTATCTCGCCCCTTCCTCAGATATCTACGGCGGATCTCCATCAGATCACCTTCCTTGATATCGGACCCCGGGCCATCCTCGTCTTCATTCGGAGCGTCGAAGGAGCAAAAGCGACGAGGGCGAGCAGGGGCCATGGGAACCCCTTCATCATCTGTTCCCGAAACCACGCTGGGCGTTAAAACTGGGGAATCGAAGGGATCACCAAACAAACGACGGGGCCTGATACGTCCGCCAACACCGGGGGTAGGGAACAATTTCATGAAAGACGGAGCGTTCGACATGTGCTTCCAATAAGGAGGATAGGGGAAGACCTAAATTCGTGTCGTCTAAAGGCATCGAAGCATCCAAATATATACATGGAATGACTTTCCATTTTTGGCGCAAAAAGGGAAAGAAGAAAAAGGAAAAGGCAAAAGAATTCGGAAGCTAATCACAAGTCTTGGCAAATTTCCAAAATTATCTCCAAAATATTCCGCCGACCTAGCACCATCATGATCGGGCCGCAATCCTTATTTTCTTTGAGGCCCATTCCGACCAAGTGATCGTACCCCGAAATGACTCCACATTTCGCCTAGACGCCAAACCCTTCTCCTGTCTGAAGAAATGGTACCAAGATCCAAGACTACATATTATCCCTTGATTCCTACAAAGCAATCAAGGAATAAGGGGCAAACTGTTGGGGAAAAATATCCAAAGCTAAAGATTTCTCCAGCCTCTGAAGGGGCCTTGACTTCCGGACCCTCGTTTGGAGAAGACCCAGGGTCTCTCCTCTACTCAAAGAACCAATCTCCACCATGAGGCACCAGGATCCGATCTCCAGTTAATGGTATCCACGGTCCAGTCCCTGTATCGAGGAACCAAGGCCTAGCCCCTGCCGAAAGGACCAAGGATCCGATCCTCCGCATGAATATGGAAGTTTTCCAAAACGAGGGGAAAGTAATATATTCGTGAATATTACGGAGGCCGCCCAAGATTGACCGACTTACATCAATTATAAAAGGGGAACCCAAACCCTAGAACAAGGGATCGACACTTTGGGGCTTAGAGATTAGAGAGTTAGGCGATAGAACTAAGGTTTATACACCTAATACGTTGTAATCCCAAAATCACTCAATAATACATCTCTTTGCCTCAATTCCTCTTCTCTAAACACATACAAATACTCGAAATCTATTAGTCTTCCAGTGTTCCGTAGTACTAAAACGACCCTGCACAAAAATATCATAACATCTTTCGGATACCACCTTCTCTAGGTAGGCGGCTAGAGCTGGGTCTGAGATCTCGGGATGGTCAGGTGAATATTCTTCGTCCTCTGCACCGGAATCGCCCTCTTCTTCTTCGTGTATTGCGTCTCGAGTGGTTTCTTGACCGCCGGGTCCGTCGTCGGGCTGTTGAGGCGTTTCGTCACCGTCATGCGGGGTGTTGAGCGAAGCCATGGGTCGGACTCGGGTCCTGAACCGTTTCCGCTTGTTTCCAATTGCCCCGAGGGATCGGTTTTCTCATCGGAGAGCGAGGTTTTCGGCTTCCATAGCGTCTAGCTTCTCGACGCTTTGCTGAAGCTGCTTGGAGTGTTCCCCAAGTTGATCTTTTAGGTGCTGAACTTCCTGGACGAGTTCCAGACCTGCAGGTGCGGCTTCCTGAGCCTTGTGAAGGTCGGTGATCTGACTCTGAAGGGTTTCGAATCGGCTTAGGAGCTCTTTCTCCTTCGGGGTCAGATCAGCTTGGTTGGAATCATCTTCCGGCGCCATCGTCACGTAGTTGATTTACTCCCCTCCTTCTAGCGCCAAACTGTTATGATATTTTTGTGTAGGGTCGTTTTAGTACTACGGAACACAGGAAGACTAATAGTTTTTGAGTATTTGTAGGTATTGAGAATAGAAATCGAGGCAAAGAGACTGTTATTATTGAGTGATTTCGGATTACAACGTTTTAGGTGTCTAAACCCCAGTTCTATCGCCTAACTCTCTAGTCTCTAAGCCTCAAAGTGTTGATCCCTTGTTCTAGGGTTTGGGTTCCCCTTTTATAGTTGATATAAGTCGGTCAATCTTGGGCGGCCTTCATAATATTCGCGAATATACTACTTTCCCCTCGGTTTAGGAAACTTCTATATTTATGCGGAGGATCGGATCCTTGGTCCTCTCGGCAGGGGCTAGGCCTTGGTTCCTTGTCATGGGGACTGGACCCTGGATATTGTTAAGTGGAGATAGAATCCTAGTGCCTCCTAGTGGAGATTGATTCTTTGAGTAGAGGAAGGACCCTGGGTCCCTTCCAAACGAGGGCCCGGAAGTCAAGACCCCTTCGGAGGCTGGAGAAATCTTTAGCCCTGGATATTTTTCCCCAACAGCTACGACGTTTGTGGTCTCCTTCCTTGGTAACTTGACGACCTGGACTGGATCATAGAGGGTGGTGGAATCTATTAGGGTGAGGCAGAGCTTGTTGAAATTTAGGTCACAAACGGCTCCGACGGTGACTAGGAAAGCTCTTCCAAGCAATAGGGATGTTTTGAAGTTTAGCTTGACATCCAGGACGTGGAAGTCTGTAGGGATGATGGCATCTCCAATCTGTACCTCAAGATTTTGAATTATGCCTCCAGAGTTCTGTTGAGAACAATCCACAAAGATGAATGTCTCATCAGTAGGCTATATCTTCAGATGTAGGTGGTCTGCAATGATCTTAGGTATGATGCTGACTCCTGATCCTGTATCACATAGGGCACGAGGGAATTCAATGCCCCTGATGGAACATGGTACTGTGAACTTCCTTGGATCGCTCCTCTTTGGTAGTGTGATCCTCTTCTTCAAACTATCGCAAACTTGGTGAAACATCCTCTTGATGTCTTCTTCTGTCTCCTTGGTTTCTCTGATGAACATCCACAATCTGTGTGAAAAGTAGGCTTCTTCAAAGGGTTTCTCTGCAGGGATCCTTAGAACTCGTTTCCTGAAGTTTTCCATCTCTGCTTCGTTAGCTCCCCTTTTAAGGTGCTTGGCAATCTTCTCTTTCCTTTTTCGTAAAACTCTTCCTAGGTTTTCCTTTTCTGGTTCCATGGGTTCAATGATGTCCGTGGGTTTCTTCAATATGGCTGTAGGAAGGGATTTGGAAAGTTTTGACTGCTCCCGGAGTGCATTAAGTCGTGCTACATCGATCTTTGGTAGTTGCACTCGGCGGTGAGGGATAGTATATCGATCGATGGCGACTGCGGTGCGTCGGTTGATACTAGTATCTCCGGATCGGTCGATGGAAAGGTCTCTGTATCGATTGATGGGGTCCGAAGTTCGGTCGACGTCCATACGGGTGGGCGGTTGTGGGTGTTTGGCTGCAAAGGCTCCGTGTGACATGATCTTGATCAAATTGCATTCGTTGGAGGGTGCCTCGAAGTCTATCGATCGATATTCGTCAAAGTTTATTGATCGCTTTGCTTTTGGCGATATCGATCGATGTCGAGCTGATGATGGCGATCGATATGAAGCAAATACGGCTTTGGGTGAGGCTTCATCTGTCGAATTGTGCAACTTATCCTGGGTAACTTCCTCCCAAAAATCATCATCTATGATAGCATTGACGTGGTGGTTAGTAGTAGGCTCTCCTGGTGCTCTTGCCAAAGCTTCTTGTTTCTTCAAAGCTTCTCCTGTCTGAACTACCTGAGTCTCCACTTTCTTCACATATGTATTCAAAGTATCAAGCTTTGAGTTCAGAGTAGTGTAGACAGAGTCAATCTTCCCATTGAAATCCACCTGGAGCTTCTGTTGTGTCTCTAGAATTCTTTCTAGCATTTCTTCTAGTTTGCTTTCCTGGGTGGGTGGGGGTGGATTGGTGTAGAATGAGTTTCCGTAACTCCTAGTGTTGTTGGGATTGCTGCTGTTGTAGGAAGGTTTTTGCGAACTGTAGTTGCTCCGCTGATCTCTGAAATCGAGCTCCACTGATCCAGTTAACATCTTCGTCTATTTGTTCCTCTGCGGTTTCTGCATCCTCAACTGAGCAAATCTGTTTGTTAAGTAGCCTCTGAACATTATCCAGCTGTGATTGGAACTCATTAATCTGTTCCTTCCCAAGGAATGAAACAGAATTTGCTTTGATGGTGTTCTTCGTGCTGTTACTTGAAGCTAAGTTATCAATTAACTTCACATCGTCTTGTGGATTCCTTGTACTGAAATTTCCTTCACTAGCAGTATCTAGAGCCATCTGATACTTCAGAGCGATGCCTCTGTAGAAGGTGCAGAGTAGTTGCACGTGATGTGGGCAGTCGCGCTGGTAGGACTTTAATCTGTTCCATGTATCCTTGAAAGATTCTCCAGGTTCCTGAGTGAATGTAGCAATCTTCCTTCTCCAGTCCTCAGCACGTGACTCATCAAAGAAGTTACGCAGGAATGCGTTTTTGATGTCTTTCTAAGTAGTGAGAGAACCTGGTGGTAGTTATCGCAGCCACTGCAAAGCTTCTCCTAATAGAGAGTATTTGAAAAGCTTGCAGAAAAGATAGTCTTCAGGGACTCCGTTAGCTTTGATGGAAGATATAATATCTTCGTATCTTTCCAGATGATCCATAGGATGCTCATGAGATAACCCACATAAGGGTATCTGTCCTACGAGGCTGTAGTATTGCGGCTTGAGCTCGAAATCTCCTCTCTGAATAGCAGGAGGGCGGATGGCTGATCGGTTGGTATAGAACTGATCTGGACGGTTGTAATCAGCCAAGGTTCTAGCTCTGTTGGCTTCATCTGTAGGTTGGATGAAGTCTGTAGTGTCTTGCTCAGGAATGATTTCCTTTTGAGCATTCAGCTTCTGACCTGCTGCGTTACGCAGGTGACCATCTTGATCACACAGGTCTCCATTCTCATCGGTTCTGAGAATAATAGGTGCTACCATGACTCGTCGGGTCGTATCGATCGATGTTAGGTGATCTATATCGATCGATGTCGAATGAAGAGTGTCGGTTGACGGTCGGTTGTCGAGCGATGAAGTGCGGCGAGTATCGGTCGACAAAGAAGGCGTCTCGGTCGACTGTGGTAGACAAGTATCGATCGACGAACTGTTGTTGATGTCGATCCATGTCGGGGTATCGATCGACAAAGGAGGGTTAATGTCGATCGATGTGGAACGTAAATTCTTGCGGATGCTACGCTCCAAACTGTGGGGGTCTTCTGAGTACACAAGTTGATGATTCTTATTGCTTCTGGTATTGTTGGGCATGTACCTAAAAAACAAGAAAATTGTTTTTTTTTTGCGTCAGAAGGTGAATTAGCAGAAATTAAATAACCTAGACCTAATCAGATTAAATCTAATGGCGATCTTAGCTCCCCGGCAACGGCGCCAAATTTGATCTCACTCAAATTACCCTAGGAGTGAATTACTCTCTCAAATAAGAGGTTCAGTTGTAGTACTTAGGGATCGATTTCACGGGGAGCGAAGGAACACAAAAGATACTAATCCTTAGTGACTAAGCTAGGTTGAAATGGTTTAAATGTAAATTGCAGTTGTGAGCAATGTCTAGTTGCTTAAGAGAATGATTTAGAGTTGTAGGTATTAAGAGAAAGTAGTTAGATTTAAGGTTACTATTCAGTTAATTCAGGATTATAATGCTATAGATGTTTTAATGAGTTGCTTGCATATACTAAAGAACTTCGATTCTTTAGATCCGCCTAATAACTGTCGTTACTAGACCGCCGACAATATCGATCGATGTTTGACAGCTTGTATCGATCGATATGTGTGTCGTCGATCGATTACTCTATTTGAGTATCGATCGATATATCTCTCGATCGAATCGAATATGTGTTCACCAAGATCATAGACCGGCTCTCGCTTATCCCTAGAGGATCTTAGCTTATGCAAGATGATGTCAGGAGAATGATTTATGGATTAAATCATTTCCAAGATCATATTCTAGTTAGCTACTCTAGAATAAGCATTAGGGTTCATCAGGATAATGAGTATACAACTCAACAGTCTATAGTTGGGGCTAATCCCTCATAACTATTTGAACCCTAAATCTAACAGAGGAATCTACTCAAACATGACTGAATGACTCATAGCATCAAGGTAATAATATAGATTCATTTAGAAGACCGAACAATCAAGTTCCTCGTGATAACAAATCTCTTTGTATCTTTCTTCTAAACTTAGAATCCTATAACCTTTGATGAGAACATAATTAAGATGAAAAGAATACTTTATTGATAAGTAGGAAAATACTAGAACAATGATATGTTGTTAAAGCTTACTTTGCCAAAACACATAGGCAAAGGTATAAATACTGAGTACAATTAGGTTAAAAACTCGTCAAGGGCATTATAGTAATATTGGGACATCTTGGCTTCAAGTCGATTGAGAATATTCTTCCTTCTTCTGCACGCTCGATATCGATCGATGTTACTATGCGTACATCGATCGATGGAGTATCTCGTCGTCATTTCTTCAAATGCGTATCGATCGATTACACCGAATGTGTATCGATCGATATGTATCTCTGGATATCGATCTTGATGTCTGATCTTCAAGTCATCTCGGGAAAACTCTCCTTTAAGCTCCAAATGGCACCTAAAACGTCACTTTACTCCAAAATGCCCTTGAACCTGAAAACATACCTAAAAGACTCCCAAACATAGATATATATATAGTAAAATCATATAAATACCATGAGTAAAAGTGGGTCAAAATCATGGTATATCACCACCCCAGACCACAGTAAGTCTGAGAGTGACCTTTCTGCAGAAAGGTAGAGTGCAGCATTGAGATTTTCGAGAATGGCCTATGCCCACGGGTAGCACAGTGCGACTTCTCAATTTAGATCGAGAGTGGCGCGCCTCCGGGCAGCAGAGAGCGATCAAAAAGACTCCCCAAAAGTATAAAAGTCCAGAGACCTTCGGGTCCAAAGACCTTCGGGTCCAAAGACCTTCGGGTCCAAAGACCTTCGGGTCCAGAGACCTTCGGGTCCAGAGACCTTCGGGTCCAGAGACCTTCGGGTCCAGAGACCTTCGGGTCCAGAGACCTTCGGGTCCAGAGACCTTCGGGTCCAGAGACCTTCGGGTCCAGAGACATTCGGGTCCAGAGACCTTCGGGTCCAGAGACCTTCGGGTCCAGAGACCTTCGGGTCCAGAGACCTTCGGGTCCAGAGACCTTCGGGTCCAAAGACCTTCGGGTCCAAAGACCTTCGGGTCCAAAGACCTTCGGGTCCCAATACCTAAGGGTCCAAAGAACCTCAAGGTTCCTAAGACCTAAGGGTTCAGAGAACTTCAGGGTTCCATAGACCTAACGGTCCAGAGAATCTCAGGGTTCCATAGACCCAAGGGTCCAAAGAACCTCAAGGTTCCTAAGACCTAAGGGTCCAGAGAACCTCAGGGTTCCATAGACCTAAGGGTCCAGAGAACCTCAAGGTTCCTAAGACCCAAGGGTCCAGAGAACCTCAGGGTTCCATGGTCCAAAGAACCTAAAGGTTCCTAAGACTTCAAGATTCAATGGGTAGAACTCCCGGGTTCAAAGTAAGGCCTCAGGGCACAGGTAAGGAACCTAAGGGATCTAGGCCCTAAGAGCCTCCAAGTTCGAGGGTCCGAGAACCTAAGGGTTCAAACCAGACCGGAACCCACTAGTTCCCAGAGACGATCTTACATCCCTAAAACTAAAACTCGCGTTTTACGAACAGGACTACAAGGTCTAATGCTTCGGCATTTTTAGGTCTTCGATCTAATCACTAACAGGATTCAGGTCCTAGACAATGACTCCTCGTAAGGGTTATGGTCGGCTTTCGGCCCATAACCTCAATCCCAAATCAACAACCAAGCAAAACCTCGAGTGATGTCTACAAAATACATATGCACAAATGAAATAGATAAAGACCACGAAGGGCCATAAGTCTTAAACAAAAAGGCACGAAGGCCCAAGTCTGAAATAAAACCCCGAATGGCGGAAATGCAACAATAGCCCATCTGGCTCAAGAGTTCAAACAAGAGAGAGAATTTAGGCCTCAGGGGCAGCAGCTGGATCATCCACGGGAGCAGGAGGATCCACCTCAGCAGTCTCCTTCACGGGGATAAGCGGTTCATAATCATACGAAGGAGGAGGCAACCCACGAAGTTTAGCCTCCGACTCCTTCACCATCTTGTAACGTTCAAACTCCACCACGAAGTCCCACTATCAGTCTGCCCCTTCAGATAATCCCTCATCACTTCCCAGCGAGCTCTCATCTTAGCCCCACTCACCGCCATCGTCCTCTCGTCCTCGAAGAGATTCTTCTCGTTCTTCAGCTCCTCCAGCTCTCCCCTCACCGCATCCAGTTCAGACGTCAGCACGACATGCTCAGTAGCAGCATTCTCCTCCAGCTCCTGCGACTTCTTCAACTTAAGCTGAAGAGACTTAAGCTCATTCCCTTGCGCCAGGCCTTTGACTTTCTCCTCACGGAGCTGAGCCTTCAGAGCCTCAATTTCCTTAGAAGTATCTTCATTCACCATGTCCTTGAGGTGATGAACTTGAGACATAAGCTGCAGCAAATACAATACCACAGTCATCACAATGCACTACGGAGCTAAAACAATAACAGAAACGCGTCAATATACCTGAAGGAGGTCGAGCTGGATAGAGTTAACGGCTTTGGGAAGGTCATCAGCAGGAAGATTGCACACACTTCCCGGGAAGACCCTGGTAGAGAGATCATCTAACACCGGCTTCAGGTCAACACCAGAGATCGTAGGGGTTGAAGAACGAGTTCTCCTCTTGGAGACGGTGGGAGCTGGAGTACTAGACCCTTTGCGCTTGAGGTTCCTTGTAATCAGAACATCGTCATCCCCCGAAACGACAACTTCCATAGGAGTCTTCTTAGCGGAAAGGTTAACCCAAGCCTTCTTGAAAGAATCCATGGAGCCGTCTCCTGAAGGTCCAGACATGTTCCCTGCAAAGAAAATCCGCAAAATCAATAACTAAACAACGAAGACAAAAGGAAATACTATGAGCTTACCCCAAATGCTGCAGCGACCGAGAACTTCTCGACTCAGAAGATAGGTGACTTGACGACGTTCAACTGGCAGATCAAACACTCGTTCGGCTACCTTCTTTCCCTCTGGTACCGCTGGAACGGATACACCTGCGACGGCAAAACAAACGAGTGAATATCAGAGTTAAGTCCAAAGCCTATAACGATTTAACCTACCCGCTACGTGCCAAACCGAGGGAGAGCCTGGAAGAAGCGCAAAGGCGAACCTCTCCTCCCATTTACCACTAAAAACAGGATGATGTTTTCTTGCTTTCTTCTCAATCTCCTGAACCAACGCTTTCTTACCACGAGGACGGAGGTAATACTTCCCCTCTGATCCAGGCAGGGTCGAGATGGAGTACGAGTAAAGAACCTCGTTCAAACCCAACATCAGACCCTCTAGCTCGCCTAGATTCTGGATAGCTATTAGCGTTCTCCAGGCCGGAGGAGTCAGCTGACCCGGGGAAATATCGAAGAACTCCGATAATTTCGCGATCAAAAAAAGGACTCGATCACGGAAGCCTGATTCGAAGTACGCCTCATAGATCGGGACCTCATCAACTCCGAAGTCTGAGATCCTATCCGACGAATCAGGGACCTGGATGACTAAATCCCGTGGAAGATTATACTTCCTTCTCTATCCCTCTACATCCTCCTCCTTAATCGACGAAACCGGACCCAACGACGAGGATCTACCAACTCTGCCCCCAGTGGAGGCATCCTCAACCTCAACAATGCGGGATCCCATCGTCTCGACTATAGGAGATTGAGAAGAGGAAGTCCTAGACCTAACTACGGGAGAGGTTTCTAGGGTTTTGCTAAGGGATTCATTCGACATTTTTAATAAGAAGAGAAGGAAGAAAGACGGCTACCTGTGGAAAATAGGAAGAGTCTCCAGAAAAGGAAACCGCCGAGAAGAAAGCTCTAGAAAGGGCAAAGATGAATGGAAAAGAAACTCGGCTTCGCTCGAAGAAAAAGGAAGAAACCCTAGTCTGAAACCTACGCGCCTCGATCATCTCGCCACGCGCACGAATGAGCGCCAAACGGAGAAGCCGGAATGATAGTGGGCCTCCCCTAGAAAGCCCATCTCGTCCTCGATCGCTTCTGCCCAAAGGCTCAAAGGTTCGATGTCTTCAAATCGAACTACCCTCTTTAACCCACGAATGATGGGCCCAAAATGATTCCACATTTCGCCTAGACTCCGAACCCTTCTCCTGCCTGAAGAAATGGTACCAAGATCCAAGACTACATGTTATCCCTTGATCCCTACGAAGCAATCAAGGAATAAGGGGCAAACTGTTGGGGAAAAATATCCAAGGCTAAAGATTTCTCCAGCTTCCGAAGAGGCCTTGACTTCCGGGCCCTCGTTTGGAAGGGACCCAGGGTCCTTCCTCTACTCAAAGAACCAATCTCCACTGGGAGGCACTAGGATCCGATCTCCATTAATAATATCCAGGGTCCAGTCCCCGCGACGAGGAACCAAGGCCGATCCTCCGCACAAATATAGAAGTTTCCTAAACCGAGGGGAAAGTAATATATTCAAGAATATTGCGAAGACCGCCCTACTTCAGCCGACTTATATCAACTATAAAAGGGGAACCCAAACCCTAGAACAAGGGATCGACACTTTGGGGCTTAGAGACTAGAGAGTTAGGCGATAGAACTAGGGTTTATACATACCTAACGTTGTAATCCCGAAATCACTTAATAATAACAGTCTCTTTGCCTCGATTTCTATTCTTAACACACATAAACACTTACAAATATTTGAGTATTCCTGTGTTCCGTAGTACTAAAACGACCCTACACAAAAATACCATAACATCATCATCCACTGAAGCAGGAGAAAGCACTACGACTACTTGCCTCCTTCCTCCTATCATTCCGTAGGCTGAGCACGAATCGCTTGTACCAGAAAATACCCTAACAAAGGGAGTTTCCTCTGTAGCTTTTCGTAGGGTGGTTCGGCAAGCCCACAGTACTTCGGGTAATTTTTCTGACCAGACCTCCTTCTGGGCTCCTAGGCGTTTCTTGAGGTTTGCTAAAATCGATTTGTTAGCAGCCTCCGCCTGGCCGTTTCCTTGAGGTCGCCGAGGTGATGAAAAGGTGAGGCGGATGTTCCATTTATCGCAAAAACTTTTGAAGTCGTGAGATATGAATTGTCCTCCATTATCGGTTACAATTTCGTATGGGACGCCATGCCTGCATACGATGTTTTTCCATACAAATCCTTCGACCTCGAATCTGGTTATTTGTTGGAAAGCTTCAGCTTCAATCCATTTTGTGAAGTAATCAGTCAGGACCAGGAGGTTCAGTAATTTCTTTCCTTTGCCTGAAGGCACTAGTGGCCCTACGATATCCATGGACCACCTCATGAACGGATAGGTAGCTGATATGTTGGATAGCTTTTCCGCGGGTTGGTGTATGATCGGTGCATGCCTTTGGCATTTATCACATGAAGAGGAGTAGACTTTGCAGTCTGCAATAATGGTAGGCCAGAAGTAGCCCTGTCTTTTTATTCGAATGGCTAGGGCTCTGCCTCTGGAATGGTTTCCACAGGAACCATCGTGCATTTCCTTCATGAGTTTCATAGCTACGAGGCCATGAACGCATTTTAGGTAAGGTCCGGAGACGCTTCGTTTATGGAGGGCTGATTCGATTATGCAATATCTTGCGCTTAAGGCTTTTAGTTTTCTAGCCTCCCATTTATTGGGTGGAATTTTCCCTTCTAGGATATACGCCATGATCGGTATTCTCCAGTCTTCTCTCCTCACGACTTTGTTGTGGAGAGAGGAGGGAGGTTCCTGTTCGAGACCTGGTGTCGTGGTGCCCCCGGAGATATTCGTTGGAGTAGGCTCCAGGGGGTCTAGGTTCTGAGGAATATCTCCAGTTTCCTCGTTGTCTCCTGAGTTTGTATAGAGTCCCCAGATGAGTTTTTAAGAGCGGAGCGGCTTCTTGTTTGGACTTTAAAGACAAGTGATTCCGAGGTCTAGATGGTGCCCCCGGAGGTATTCGTAGAGTTAGGCTCCAGGGAGTCTGAACTTCGGGGAATACCTTCACTTTTGTGACTGTTTTCCGGGTTCTGGATTGCGTTCCCGGAGGTGTAATATTTAAAGCTGCGTATTCTGGTTTTCGGGAACCAGAATGTCGTGAGAACTTGGGTAGCTACCGTCGGAGGGTTGTTATCCTCTATTTTTCCTTTGGCTTGCTATCCATCTCAGCCTTGGTAGCTATGTCGATACTCGGCTTCTCGATTCCTTCCACGGGTATAATTCGTTTTACGAGAGGGTCGGATGTGGAAGCTAACACGGCGAGCGCGTCTGCTGAGGAGTTCTCTCCTCGCGGGATCCTCGTTAGCTTGAACTTGTCAAACTGCTTTGTGAGGTTTAGGACGACTTCAAGGTATGCCCCCATTCTTTCATCCCTTGTCTCGTATTCCCCATGAAATTGGCTAGCTACTAGCTGCGAGTCACTATTAGCGTTTAGCTCCCGAATCCCGAGGCTCATGGCGAGTTTTAAGCCGGCGATTAGTGCTTCGTACTCGGCTTCGTTGTTGGAAGCGCTAAATCCGAGCCTATAGGATTGTTCGTTGGTTTCTCCTGCTGAAGAGGTTAGTCTTAGACCGACACTAGAGCCTTGCCTTGATGAGGCTTCGTCTACATACAGGCTCCATTTCGGAACCTCTGTTACTAGGTCTAGATGTTTGGATGCTAGCTCGATAATGAAGTCGGCGAGGACCTGGGCCTTTGCTGCTGCTCGGGGTATGTACTCGATGTCGTACTCGCTGAGCTCTATGGCCCATTTAGCTAATCGTCCGGACTGGCTAGGGCTATGCAAAATTGTTCGCAACGGTTGTGAGGTTATCACGACAATCGAGTGCGACTGGAAATAAGGTCGCAGCTTCCTGGCAGCTGTTACGACTGCTAGGGCTAATTTTTCTATGGTAGGGTACCTAGTCTTGACGTATATTAGGCTTTTACTAGTGTAATAGACGGGTCTTTGTTCGTTTTGTTCTTCTCGTACTAGCACCCCGCTGACTGTAGCTGCCGATACGGTGAGGTACATATATAGTGGTTCTCCGACTACAGGTTTAGATAGTATCGGAGGTTCCGAGAGGTAAGCTTTTAATTGTTTGAAGGCTTCTTCGCACTTCTCGTCCCACATGAACTTTTTATTATTTTTCAGAAGTTTATAAAATGGGAGGCACTTATCGGTGGACCTAGATATGAATCGATTTAGTGCTGCGATTGTTGGGGTCAAAAACGGTTCTCTCGAAATCAATGGCTAAGTCTATTTGTCATACGAAAAATCCTCCGAAGAACGCACACGAACACCCGCAAACCGAAGGAACCGAGCAGCCGACCGTGACCATGGCCGTAGGCGCCGGGCGCCTAGCGCCCATTGCTTTGATCAAGCGTTTTGCGGCCGTAAGAGTAAGAGTAATCCGTCCTCCCCTCCTTCTAGCGCCAAACTGTGGGAACCGAAATTCGCACTGTCGATTTTGATAAGTAAAAACGGAGGAAAGCCAAGTTAACCCAACTTTCCCTGAAGGCCCGGATTCTCTGCGACAGCCAACGACAAGTGACCGAACAAGTGTGGAAGATATGGAAAGATAACAAAAGACAAAAATCGTACAAAAAGGGTTTTGTTAGGAGTTGGGACTGGACCTTAAGGAAGGCTGCCTATGTACCCCTTTCGAGGATCAAGTCGGACGTAGTTCAGTTGGAAGGGTTTGAACAAGAGATCGAACAAGGTTTTAATATTTTCGTAGGAAAAGAATGGTAACGTCTTGTAAACTCCCGTAAAATTTAGGGAACTTAGGACCTAGGTTGATAGTCTAGCAAGCTAAGTCTTAGGCATTTTCTTCCAGTTTTATTCTATTGTTCCTTGACTGTCTACGCAGAACATGCAGACCGATCTAATCTCTCGAAAAACCGAGAAACGATCGCCACGCATCCTTCGCATACTCATTCTACTTCATAAAGAAAAAATTCCTTTCAAAAGGCAAACGGCACTCTAAGATTCGTCCGAAACGCTAGCAGCATAACGGCGTGGTCAAACCGTTACAAACATAGTCTTGAAAACTCTACACCGTCTCTTATTGCAATCTCGCGACAAGAAACTCGTACAACGTCAGACTAATAGCACGACGGTGAGCTACAAAATTAACGGAATAACCTTCGGTAAAACTCCATGAGTAATTCGAAGCAACTTTCGCCAAACGACGAAATCAAAGCGCATAACTCGGAAAACTCCGCTAAGATATGCATGTCTATCTCAACGAACGCTATTCGGCCATCGGCCGACTACGCCTTTCCATAAAGTCCGAACCTGAATTCGGCATCACCATTAAGGACAATCGTAAACTAATATGACCTCAATGCAAAAGGGTCGTGATCTGATCGTTTACCAACTCTTTGGTTAAACGGCTGAACACAGCCTTCACGCCAAGACAAAACAGCTGAACGATCGTCGCTCCAATCACTTAAGGGCCAAACGATAATCCACGATTTGTCATAAAACGCCAAGTGACCATTACGCGAGCAACTCTGTCGCATAGCCCAAAAGCGGAAATCATGCGATAAATTTCTCGTAATAAAATCAGTCCTAACAGCCATACGGTTAATGGAAAAATTTGAACTTAACATCGACTGATTAAGTTCTATACACCCCGTAAACAAAGCATGAAAAGAAACACTCGTGACAAAGCTCCTAGAGTTATACGAGTCATCCTTAAAATCCCGGAAGGCCAACACTTCGCAAAGCAAAGCGAAGGTAGATGCTTCTCCCTGGGTCAAATATACGCGACCCCTGGTCCTAATTCCTCGATCAAAATTTTATAACTTGCACGTCTAAACTGAAACAACAGTTTCTGACTACGGACATTCGCAAAACATCTCCAAGCCCGCGAACATTTGAAATGCGGCACAAGGGAAAATTAACTCGTGCACATTTGAAATGTGTATGCTTGTATAATCCCACGTTTTTTGAAGAAACCGGATTTTCGAAACTCTTCGCAAACAAATTCGCCAATCGCTAAACGGCCTCAACAATGGATCCAGTATCCACCAAATAAATCATAAACTATCGCCCGGAAACATTCCGCGATTTCTAAAAGCCCATAGTCCTTTATGGCATAAGAAAAACAAACTTCAAAGCACTGCGAGATGTCGCTTCGTGCCTGAATATTCGTTTTTCGATTAAAACCTTCATACGCCTTCTAAACGGCATCATATCGTTGTTGCTGATCACAACAAACGAACTCCAACGTCCTAAACAGACAAGCCACCTAAGGGTAGGCTCTTTTACATCCGACAAGGATCCCATAGCGCGCTATACAAAAAATCCAAATTTGGTTCAGCACTTCTTAAAAGAAGTAGCTCGATTCGTGCCCAGACAAATCATATAAGCCGATACCACTTCGCGGATTTTAAAACGGTACGAATCAGGTTAAAATCACAAACAGGCAAAGCGAAAGCCGATTTGTCATCGCACAGCCTCAGTCTGAGAGTAAACCTAGGTCTTGCCCTAAACCCAGCCTTGCTGGTATCTTAACATCTCATAGGCAAAGCGTCAACGACGCGAGATCCCAAAACTTGTCTCTTCACTCAAGTCTGTACGTTTCCACGAATTTTCGCGTAAATCGTAAACCGCAGGAAAATCTCGCTTTGTACAAACGACGGATACGGTGATCATCAGGGAGGCAGGAATGAGATGACAACTCACACCCTGTCCCTCTAACTTCGATAGACAGAAGTTCTGAAAACGCAACATTAATATTTTATAAAGATTGAGCCGCAGAAGGCCGGGATTCGAAGCCACCAACGGCCAGTCCCACAAATGTACATCATGGCCTCTTAACGGCCGAAACACAATCAAAAGAAAAATCTCTGAAGGAACTGATAAACCTAGACGCTCCCCGGAGCATCACCTTCATCCTCAAAACTCGCCCAAAGTAGGAACGGTCTCACTGTCGCCTCCATTGGTCGCACCACCGCTGCATGTTTCATATGCGCCGGCTTCACGATCCTTGACTGCGTAGTCCTGGTCCTCCGAACCCTCCGAATCCGGGACAAGGGTGCACACGGGTTTCAGACCAGCGAGAATCGAGTCGAAGTCCTCTCCGTCAAACTTGCAAGTCCCCGTCTCCTCAAGACTCTGAATCTTCTCTTGAAGACGACGGACTTTCGAGGACATATGTTCTTCTCTTTCTTCACATTGAGCAACGAACTCACGGTCTTTCCGACGTCACGTTGAAGATCGCCAATCAAAGGTGATGTGGATGTCCGCGATGAAATATTCTTAGCCACATTTCGATTTTCAACTCATAATCTTCCGCCCGCAAGATCGTCTCCGCGTCTTACAGGCTGGGGGGCTAACTGTTGGGGTCAAAAACGGTTCTCTCGAAATCAACGGCTAAGTCTATTTGTTATATGAAAAATCCTCCGAAGCACGCACACAAACACCCGCAAACCGAAGGAACCGAGCAGCCGACCGCGACCATGGCCATAGGCGCCGGGCGCCTAGCGCCTGTGCTGGCCGTAGGCGCCGGGCGCCTAGCGCCTGTGCTGGCCGTAGGCATCGGGCGCCTAGCGCCCGTGCTGGCCGTAGGCGCCGGGCGCCGGACGCCTAGCGCCTGTGCTGGCCGTAGGCGCCGGGCGCCTAGCGCCCGTGCTGCCCAAGGCGCCCGTGCTGCCCGTAGGCGCCGGGCGTCTAGCGCCCGTGCTGGCCGTAGGCGCCGGGCGCCTAGCGCCCGTGCTGCCCGTAGGCGCCGGGCGCCTAGCGCCCGTGCTGCCAGTAGGCGCCGGGCGCCTAGCGCCCGTGCTGCCCGTAGGCGCCGGGAGCCTAGCGCCCGTGCTGCCCGTAGGCGCCGGGCGCCTAGCGCCCGTGCTGCCCGTAGGCGCCGGGCGCCTAGCACCCGTGCTGCCCGTAGGCGCCGGGCGCCTAGCGCCCGTGATGCCTGTAGGCGCCGGGCGCCTAGCGCCCGTGCTGCCCGTAGGCGCCGGGCGCCTAGCGCCCGTGCTGCCCGTAGGCGCCGGGCGCCTAGCGCCCGTGCTGCCCGTAGGCGCCGGGCGCCTAGCGCCCGTGCTGCCTGTAGGCTTCGAGCTACAATCTTCTGTGCACAAGTCCCAGGCCCCGGCCGTCAGAAGTATGTACTTTGAGTCTTTCCCGAGTCCTCGCGGAATCAATCATTGGGATTCCGCGTACAAAACTCCCGTTCTTACTCCGAACTAAAAACCGTCGGAAACACTTTGGAAACTCGTAAGATATCAACGGAAAGGAAGATCTTATATTATTCATACGAAACGATGATGGTTATCTAAGACACCACACATCTCAATTCTACGAAAGATTGAAGATCTTCCAAAGAAATCGTAGAAAACAACGGAAGTCCTAGAAACGGCCCGAAAGGGACCAAATGCGATCAGACAATCCATTTACGATTATCTAAGATAGATACGACGATTTACGTTTATCTTTACGTCACAAGATAAATGCTAAATTTCCGGAAGGATAAATGTCAAGTTTCCCGAAGATAAATGTCAAGTTTCCCGATAAACATGAAGGTCGACGAAAATAGAAAAAAACCCGCCTTGCGGCCCAGAAGGAGAATATACCGTCATAAGAAGGAGTATATAAAGGAGCTTTGGGAGAGGAAGAAAGGCAGAGCGAAAATCATTAAGAGCACAAAAAATCCTAGAGAGAAAGCAAATCCGAGATTGGAGACCTAGAGAGCTCTTGTTAGCTTAAGAACTTAGAATTGAGGCGGTAGACTAGCAAGGCAGGACCTAGAACGTCCGGCCACCTCTCGTTCTATTTTCATCTTGTCCGCATACCCTTATTTCTCGCGGAAGGATCTACCAATTCTTTTACTTAGAGTTCCGCACGTAGAAACCCTAGGCATTATTCTCGACATGCCCGTTTCTATGACTAACGCTCATACTAGACGAACTCCGCCAGACATTTCGATCTCTTGTTCAAACCCTTCCAACTGAACTACGTCCGACTTGATCCTCGAAAGGGGTACGTAGGCAGCCTTCCTTAAGGTCCAGTCCCAACTCCTAACAAAACCCTTTTTGTACGATTTTTGTCTTTTGTTATCTTTCCATATCTTCCGCACTTGTTCGGTCACTTGTCGTTGGTTGTCGCAGAGAATCCGGGCCTTCAGGGAAAGTTGGGTTAACTTGGCATTCCTCCGTTTTTACTTATCAAAATCGACAGTGCGAATTTCGGTTCCCACAGTTTGGCGCTAGAAGGAGGGGAGGACGGATTACTCTTACTCTTACGGCCGCAAAATGCTTGATCAAAGCAATGTCTGGAAATATGAAAAACGAACTCACAGCTCACATCGACGCTGGTAAAGCAATGTCAGCAGTGACTGCTCCTACGACCAACGCTTATGCAAACAGTTATCTAAGATTATCATCTTACGGACAAACGTCCCGAGAACGGACCATCCCAACCAAGTTCGGGTCCTATCAACCATGCACCCCCGTCCAAGTTCCTGCAACACGGTCCTCGGGTCCATGGACACAACCCCCCTCGCTCGGGAAAATTCAAAAAAAGACTTGGTAGTCGAGACGGATTCCTACCTGCCGTATAAAATGGCTATGGTTAGCTTGAACACCAGTTGCCTTAACTATACGGGGAATTGAAATCCTTTCGGAAAAACCAGCGTCACATCAACGGCTTTTTCTAAAGAAAAATCGTAAAAACGTCTAAGTCTCAAGACGGCCCAAAAGGGACCCGAATCGCGACCAGACGGCCCACATAGGATTTTAGAGTATGATCGAGCCCAAGACTGATATGACGGTCTAATTACCGAGTTTGAGAAATTCCCAGAAAAGCAAGACTTGTTCTCCTGGAAATCGCAAAGAAACCCCAGATTACTCGTGAAACAGAAAGCACGACTGATCGGGTTACCAACCAGTGTTTCTAATGTTAAAATTCGATAACATTTTACGGAACACCTTTCGTAAAATAAATTCTCAAAAATATTTCACGAGACAGCTTTTGCATGATTAAACTCGACAACATTTTACAAAACAATTTCCGTAAAATTAACTCGACAACATTTTGTGAAATAACTCTCGTAAAATAAAAGGTCATAAACGTTCTAAGAAACAATTCCTTGCTGGGATCATGATGAAATCGATGTCCAAAAGTCTCAGAAAAAATTAAAGAAACCCCGAGAGACTAAGTGTCGATCGAGAAACCTTTAAAAAACCAAGAAAAACAAGTAGGTCCCGCAAGGAAGCACAGTCCCGGGCGGCTAGCGCGCTAGTGCTGTCCCTAGGCGCCGGGCGGCTAGCACGCCCGTGCTGTCCCTAGGCGCCGGGCGGCTAGCACGCCCGTGCTGTCCCTAGGCGCCGGGCGGCTAGCACGCCCGTGCTGTCCCTAGGCGCCGGGCGGCTAGCACGCCCGTGCTGTCCCTAGGCGCCGGGCGGCTAACGCACCCATGCTGCGCTGGTCGCCGGGCAACAAAACATTCGTCAAGCACGGCCAATCCTCGTAAAGATTGACCCAACGACTATCCAAACTAATTTTACGAAACAATTTCCGTAAACTCGACAACATTTTGTTGAATAACTCTCGTTAAGTAAAAGCTCGGCAATATTTTACGAAACATCATTCGTGAAGTATAACAAGATCGTAAGCTTCTTGACCTGACCAGTTCGCTCATAACTTGACGAAACAAGAAGCCCCACTCAAGTGACATCTTGCCATTCGTTTTCACTTGTCTACCCACCTTAGCTTTCTTCAAGTTTCGCCTACTTCTCCTCCCTTTGCTTCAACGATTCTGCAACGATTATGCACTGTTCCTTCGGGTTTCATCAAAAATCGATTCTCGATTCAGTGTCAGACTTTTCGAAGACCTTTGACAGTGAAACGTTAGAAGACAAAGAGGAACGGACATGAGGCAATCTCGAGTAATCAATGAGACTAAGGTATGTCCGACTTAGAAAATTTTATCAAGGTTTTAATATTTTCGTAGGAAAAGAATGGTAACGTCTTGTAAACTGCCATAAAATTTAGGGAACTTAGGACCTAGGTGGATAGTCTAGCAAACTAAGTCTTAGGCATTTTCTTCCAGTTTTGTTCTATTGTTCCTTGACTGTCTACGCAGAACATGCAGACCGATCTAATCTCTCGAAAAACCGAGAAACGATCGCCACGCATCCTTCGCATACTCATTCTACTTCATAAAGAAAAAATTCCTTTCAAAAGACAAACGGCACTCTAAGATTCGTCCAAAACGCTAGCGGCATAACGGCGTGGTCAAACCGTTACAAACATAGTCTTGAAAACTCTACACCGTCTCTTGTTGCAATCTCGCGACAAGAAACTCGTACAACGTCAGACTAATAGGACGACGGTGAGCTACAAAATTAACGGAATAACCTTTGGTAAAACTCCATGAGTAATTCGAAGCAACTTTCGCCAAACGACGAAATCAAAGCGGAAACATTTCCCGTGTAACCCATTACTCGGAAAACTCCGCTAAGATTTGCATGTCTATCTCAACGAACGCTATTCGGCCATCGGCCGACTACGCCTTTCCATAAAGCCCGAACCTGAATTCGGCATCACCATTAAGGACAATCGTAAACTAATATGACCTTAATGCGAAAGGGTCGTGGTCTGATCGTTTACCAACTCTTTGGTTAAACGGCTGAACACAGCCTTCACGCCAAGACAAAACAGCTGAACGATCGTCGCTCCAATCACTTAAGGGCCAAACGTTAATCCACGATTTGTCATAAAACGCCAAGTGACCATTACGCGAGCAACTCTGTCGCATAGCCCAAAAGCGGAAATCATGCGATAAATTTCTCGTAATAAAATCAGTCCTAACAGCCATACGGTTAACGGAAAAATTTGAACTTAATATCGACTGATTAAGTTCTATACACCCCGTAAACAAAACATGAAAAGAAACACTCGTGACAAAGCTCCTAGAGTTATACGAGTCATCCTTAAAATCCCGGAAGGCCAACACTTCGCAAAGCAAAGCGAAGGTAGACGCTTCTCCCTGGGTCAAATATACGCGACCCCTGGTCCTAATTCCTCGATCAAAATTTTATAACTTGCACGTCTAAACTGAAACAACTGTTTCTGACTACGGACATTCGCAAAACATCTCCAAGCCTGCGAACATTTGAAATGCGGCACAAGGGAAAATTAACTCGTACACATTTGAAATGTGTATGCTTGTATAATCCCACGTTTTTTGAAGAAACCAGATTTTCGAAACTCTTTACAAACACAAAAACCGAATTTTCGAAACTCTTCGCAAACAAATTCGCCAATCGCTAAACGGCCTCAACAATGGATCCAGTATCCACCAAATAAATCATAAACTATCGCCCGGAAACATTCCGCGATTTCTAAAAGTCCATAGTCCTTTATGGCATAAGAAAAACAAACTTCAAAGCACTGCGAGATGTCGCTTCGTGCCTGAATATTCGTTTTTCGATTAAAACCTTCATACGCCTTCTAAACGGCATCATATCGTTGTTGCTGATCACAACAAACGAACTCCAACGTCCTAAACAGACAAGCCACCTAAGGGTAGGCTCTTTTACATCCGACAAGGATCCCATAGCGCACTATACAAAAAAATCCAAATTTGGTTCAGCACTTCGTAAAGGAAGTAGCTCGATTCGAGCCCAGACAAATCATATAAGCCGATACCACTTCGCGGATTTTAAAACGGTACGAATCAGGTTAAAATCACAAACAGGCAAAACGAAAGCCGATTTGTCATCGCACAGCCTCAGTCTGAGAGTAAACCTAGGTCTTGCCCTAAACCCAGCCTTGCTGGTATCTTAACATCTCATAGGCAAAGCGTCAACGACGCGAGATCCCAAAACTTGTCTCTTCACTCAAGTCTGTACGTTTCCACGAATTTTCGCGTAAATCGTAAACCGCAGGAAAATCTCGCTTTGTACAAAAGACGGATAGAATGATCATCAGGGAGGCAGGAATGAGACGACAACTCACACCATGTCCCTCTAACTTCGATAGACAGAAGTTCTGAAAACGCAACATTAATATTTTATAAAGATTGAGACGTAGAAGGCCGGGATTCAAAGCCACCAATGGCCAGTCCCACAAATGTACATCATGGCATCTTAACGGACGAAACACAATCAAAAGAAAAACCTCTGAAGGGACTGATAAACCTAGACGCTCCCCGGAGCATCACCTTCATCCTCAAAACTCGCCCAAAGTAGGAACGGTCTCACCGTCGCCTCCATTGGTCGCACCACCGCTGCATGTTTCATATGCGCCGGCTTCACGATCCTTGACTGCGTAGTCCTGGTCCTCCGAACCCTCCGAATCCAGGACAAGGGTGCACACGGATTTCAGACCAGCGAGAATCGAGTCGAAGTCCTCTCCCTCAAACTTGAAAGTCCCCGTCTCCTCAAGACTCTGAATCTTCTCTTGAAGACGACGGACTTTCGAGGACATATGTTCTTCTCTTTCTTCACATTGAGCAACGAACTCACGGTCTTTCCGACGTCACGTTCAAGATCGCCAATCAAAGGTGATGTGGATGTCCGCGATGAAATATTCTTAGCCACAAATTTCGATTTTCAACTCATAATCTTCCGCCCGCAAGATCGTCTCCGCGTCTTACAGGCTGGGGGGCTAACTGTTCGGGTCAAAAACGATTCTCTCGAAATCAACGGCTAAGTCTATTTGTCATACGAAAAATCCTCCGAAGAACGCACACGAACACCCGCAAACCGAAGGAACCGAGCAGCTGACCGCGACCATGGCCGTAGGCGCCGGGCGCCTAGCGCCCGTGCTGGCCGTAGGCGCCGGGCGCCTAGCGCCCGTGCAGGCCGTAGGCGCCGGGTGCCTAGCGCCCGTGTTGGCCGTAGGCGCCGGGTGCCCAGCGCCCGTGTTGGCCGTAGGCGCCGGGCGTCTAGTGCCCGTGCTGCCCTTAGGCGCCGGGCTCCTAGCGCCCGTGCTGCCCGAAGGCGCCGGGCGCCTAGCGCCCCTGTGCTGCCCGTAGGCGCCGGGCGCCTAGCGCCCGTGCTGCCCGTAGGCGCCGGGCGCCTAGCGCCCGTGCTGCCCGTAGGCGCCGGGCGCCTAGCGCCTGTGCTGCCCGTAGGCCCCGGGCGCCTAGCGCCCGTACTGCCCGTAGGCCCCGGGCGCCTAGCGCCTGTGGTGCCCGTAGGTGCCGGGCGCCTAGTGCCCGTGCTGCCCGTAGGCGCCGGGCGCCTAGCGCCCGTGCTGGCTCGGGTCTTCGAGCGACAATCTTCCGTGCACAAGTCCCAGGCCCCGGCCGTCAGAAGTCTGTACTTTGAGTCTTTTCCGAGTCCTCGCAGAATCAATCATTGGGATTCCGTGTACAAAACTCCCGTTCTTACTCCGAACTAAAAACCGTCGGAAACACTTTGGAAACTCGTAAGATATCAACGGAAAGGAAAATCTTAAATTATTCATACGAAACGATGATGGTTATCTAAGACACCACACATCTCAATTCTACGAAAGATTGAAGATCTTCCGAAGAAATCGTAGAAAACAACGGAAGTCCTAGAAACGGCCCGAAAGGGACCAAATGCGATTAGACAATCCATTTACGATTATCTAAGATAGATACGATGATTTACGTTTATCTTTACGTAACAAGATAAATGCTAAATTTCCGGAATGATATATGTCAAGTTTCCCGAAGGTAAATTTCAAGTTTCCCGATAAACATGAAGGTCGACGAAAATGGAAAAAAGCCCGCCTTGCGGCCTAGAAGGAGAATAGACCGTCATAAGAAGGAGTATATAATGGAGCTTTGGGAGAGGAAGAAAGACAGAGCGAAAATCATTAAGAGCACAAAAAATCCTAGAGAGAAAGCAAATCCGAGATTGGAGACCTAGAGAGCTCCTGTTAGCTTAAGAACTTAGAATTGAGGCGGTAGACTAGCAAGGCAGGACCTAGAACGTCCGGCCTTCTCTCGTTCTATTTTCATCTTGTCCGCAGACCCTTATTTCTCGCGGAAGGATCTACCAATCCTTTTACTTAGAGTTCCGCACATAGAAACCCTAGGCATTATTCTCGACATGCCCGTTTCTATGACTAACGCTCATACTAGACGAACTCCGCCAGGCAGTTCGATCTCTTGTTCAAACCCTTCCAACTGAACTACGTCCGACTTGATCCTCGAAAAGGGTACGTAGGCAGCCTTCCTTAAGGTCCAGTCCCAACTCCTAACAAAACCCTTTTTGTACGATTTTTGTCTTTTGTTATCTTTCCATATCTTTCGCACTTGTTCGGTCACTTGTCGTTGGCTGTCGCAGAGAATCCGGGCCTTCAGGGAAAGTTGGGTTAATTTGGCTTTCCTCCATTTTTACTTATCAAAATCGACAGTGCGAATTTCGGTTCCCACAGCGATCCATCCGGTCAATCTTTGTACCTCTCTGGTTGTTTTAGGTGACGGCATTTCTAGGAATGTCGCTATCTGTTTTGGGTTGGCTTCGATGCCGTTTTCAGTCACGAGGTAACCAAGAAACTCACCGGAGGGTACTCTGAAGGTGCATTTAGCTGGATTGAGCTTCATGTCATACTTGTTGAGGATGTCGAAGCATTCCCTTAGGTGGGAGATGTGGTCTTCTCCAATTGAAGACTTGACCAACATGTCGTCAATATAAACTTCCATGGTTTTTCCAAGTTTTCCAGCGAACATTTTGTTTACTAACCTCTGATAGGTAGCTCCTGCATTTTTCAAACCAAATGGCATGACCTTATAAAAATAATTTCCACGCTCGGTTATGAATGCGGTCTTTTCTTGATCTTCAGGATCCATCATGATCTGGTTATATCCTGAAAAGGCATCCATAAAGGACAGGAGCTGATGGTCAGCTGTCGCTTCGACCAGTCGGTCGATGTTAGGTAAAGGGAAACTGTCCTTAGGGCAAGCCTTGTTTAGGTCAGTAAAATCTACGCAGATTCTCCATTTCCCATTTTTCTTTTTTACTACCACTGGATTGGCTAACCAATCGGGGTATTGCACTTCTCGGATGGACCCAGCTTTCGTTAGTCGATCGACCTCGTCATTAACGCTTGAGCTTTTTCTAGACCTAACTTACGACACTTTTGTTTGATCGGTTTGAAAGTAGGGTCTACATTGAGCTTATGAGTAGTGACATTTGTGTCTATGCCTTTCATATCGCTGGTGGTCCATGCGAAGGTTTAGACATTGCGTTTTAGAAATTCGACGAGCTCCTTCTTGGTTTCAAGAGGTAACTCAGATCCGATACTTACCTGTTTTTCAGGAATCGAGTCGTCGATGCTAACTTTTTCGGTGTGGTTCTTAGGGGGACCTCGGATATTTTGTTGCATTTCATGACTTTCCTGGATCTGTAATTGCTATTGGGGGGATTCTTTTATGATCTTGAATCCTCCTAGATAACAGATTCTTGAGATATTTGGCTACCGTGCACGGTAGCTATTCCGTCGGATGTTGGGAATTTCACGCATTGATGATAAGTTGAAGCTACTGCTTTCATCTTATGAATCCAAGGCCTTCCAAGGATTGCGTGGAACGGGGAAGGTTTGTCGACGACTATGAAATTGGTCATCTTCATGACTCCGCCAGCTATAATTGGGAGTTTAATTGTTCCCAATGAGGTAGCTGTTTCTCCAGAGAAACCTACGAGATTGGATTTCTGGTCGATGATTTCGTAGTCGTCTATTTCCATTCCTTTCAATGCGTTGTAGAAAATGAGATCGACGGAGCTTCCGGTGTCGATCATGAGCTTAGGTACCTCGTACCCTGCTATTTTAACGTTACGACGAGGGCGTCGTCGTGAGGTCTGTCGAGATCTGATGGCTCACTTTCCCAAAAAGAGATTTTAGTGTTAGACTCGAGTTTGGTCGGTTTGGGCTGAGTGTTTGACACATCTTTTCGTACGTGATTTTTGATAGAGTTAACGGAGTCTTGGCACACGTCGGATCCTCCGAAGATATAATCGACCCTTGAGCCAGGGCTCGATTGGGAAGGTGGTTTACTCAGGAGGGCCTCGATTTGTAGGCTTTTTCCTTGCGGGAATTTTCCAAGGATCATATCGACTCTCTTTTTAGGAGCTGGGGGTGGTGAGTCTGTTTCTTTTTAAGGTGACCTTTCGCGTTTCAGAGAGTTATCACTGGGACCTCTTTTTTGATAAGGCTGTGGCTTTTTGAGGTCCACGTCTTTTATTTCTCCGGCTGCGAATTTAGCAGCCAGTTGTCGTTGGAGGTCCCAACATTCTTCGGTTGAATGTCCTTTCCGATCGTGGTAAGAGCAATGTTTGCTCTCGTCGTAGCCTTTTGACCAGGGAGCTTTAGCTGTCGCAGCGACGAGTTTTTCTTCCTTATCTTCAACAACTACGTAGGAGTGCTCTCCCTGAGTCTGGTGGTTTCAGGAACCTCTTCTTTTATGAGGTCCCTTTCCGTCGGAAGCTTTGCTTTTTGAGTGACTCTAGGGTTTCTTGTGGAGTTTATCTAACGCCGCTGTTTCCTTTTCCAAGGTGATGTATCTAGAGGCCTTATGAAGGGCGTCGTCGATAGTTGGAGGAGGGTTGAGCGTTAATTCCGAGAAAAAACCCTGATTTGTACCAGAGACCTCTTTTGAAGGCCTCAATGGCTACCTAGTCGTTGGGGTTCGAGAATTTAGTTCTCACTGCCTTGAATTTCTCGATGTAGACTCGCAACGAGTCTCCCAATCCTTGTCTGATTTTCCAGAGGTCAGCCTCGGACGCTTGTTTTAGGATGTGGGTCGAGTATTGCTTCATAAAGGCATTGGCTAACTGGTCGAAACTGTCTATAGAGTTCGGCTCGAGGCCAGAGAACCATTCGAGAGCTGTTCCGACCAGGTTTTCAGCGAATGTTCTGCAATATCCTACATTGCATTCTTCCTTTGTGAAGTGAGCTTTAACGATGGCTAATCGGAAGACTCTTAAATAAGCCTTTGGGTCTGCATTCCCGTCGTATTCGGGGATCTTAATTTTTTGGGTATCTCTTATGTAAGAGTTGGCAATTCTATCGGTGAACGGAGTTCCACGAGTCTCCTCGATTAAGCTCTCGATTTCGGGAGCTGAACTGGTTACCTTATTCTGGAGAGCTGCGTGGGTTCGCTCCATGTATCTGCGAATGGTGTCAGGTCCCTCAAAGGGAAGGACATTTGGGTCATTATCAGAAACTTGGCGAGCAGGTTCCTGGTGAAACCGAGCTCGGTCGTTTTCCCAGCTAGCTGGTGGGATAGGTCGCTCATTGGTCCTCAGGTTTCGGGCGAGGTTAGTGTGGAGAGCTGCAGGATCAGCATCCGTCCTTTGATATTCGTTCGTAATTGGGGTTGAAACCCTGGCTTGAAACACCGAAGCTGATGTTCTGCCCGCGGACGGTATGTTGGTTCCTGCTCCAGACATAGAAGGAGGTGGCGGCGGAGGCATACGAATGCTACCGCTGGCGGTTTGATCAGGCATGGAGCTGGTTGTTGCTACATTGCTCCCCATGGTGCAGGTGATAGGTGGGATAAACGCAGGAGCTGTCCTAGCGCGAGGCGTTTGGAAAGCAGGTTCCTGATCCTCTGCACCAGTGCTATCAGGGGAAAAATCCAGACGCTCTCGGGGAAAAGAGGGGTCGGTTAACCGTTCTCGGAAGGTGACCCCTGTTCCCTGGTGATCGGCTGGTTGGGTTGTTGTAGATTGAGATCTGGTTATCTCTTCAAATCGTTGCTGTCGTTCAGCTAGCTGTTGCATCGTTCGCTCGGTTTCCTGAGCTTTATCCACCAACTGGATCATCATCTGACGGATCTCGGAAAGGTGAGCTTCTGTTTGATTCGGAGCGTATTTATGCAACGGGTTATTGAGGGCTGACGACCCGGAAGTTATTCCACTGGGAGCTCTGGGGTTAGTTGCCCCCGGAGCAGTGCGGCTCGGTGAGCTGTTGCTCTGGTTCGATTGATCGGGGTTAGATGGGTTTGTTCCATCGAGTGGATTCATCCTTAAGCTTTAGAGAAAGGGATTCGATTATTTGTCCCCACAAACGGCGCCAATTGTGAGGGACTAAACTCACCCTAGGATTTTAGGTTAGGTAAAAGAAGGTACAAGAAGATTCATGGGCTGAATCCCGTAAAGAGCTTTAGGAATGAATATATGCTTTATTGATGATTTGAATGAAGAATGTTACAAGAAATATAAAGTGAACGATTACAGATAAAATGAGAGAGACAATAGAATTGGTGTGAAATAGGGTTGAATCATGTGATCTTCAGTTAGTCTTCGACCTCTTCTTTAAATAACCTTGGACTTCTCTTCGTTGTATTCAACTGATCTCCGAGATCTTCTCCGTTTGTTAAGGAATTCGTAACAGCTCCCTTTTGACCAGGTCATGCGCTTCTTCTGTTGTGGTGTGAGCTTCTTCTTCGTCGTGACCTCTTCGAAGACTTCCCTTAGCTTCCAGCTTCCGGCTCCGTATTGAGCCTTAGCTAAGGTTGCCGATACGTACTGGGCTTCATCTCGGCCCAGTACCTGTTTAGGTTCTGATATCAGCTAACGGGCCATATTTGGGCCCAACAGTCATGT